>JAMYIC010002408.1:542-80835 GCA_024112705.1 Microcera coccophila | reverse complement strand
ATAAGGATCTATCTCTTTATTCTGCTGTAGCGAGTTACAATAGAGAACTGTAGAATTCAACATTTGTTATCCCTGTGGACTGTACCTCGAAAGCTATGGCGGCGGGGGGCTGACGGCCGGAATGCGCTAGAACTCCAGGGGTTCGCTACCAGACTTGACCTAGGGTAGGTACATATTCAGCATCATCTCGGTCACTGATAATACGGTGTATCTATCCGCGATGAGGGAGGAATCAAGGGAACACGGCACGGCGAGCTATTCTTCATGAACCACCGTGTCCTAAATCTCTTGAGTCTTTAGGCTGCATCTTTGGTAGGATACATATACTCTTACCTGTCAAACTGGCGGTCTATATAGCATGGTTGACTTGAAGCGAGAAAAAATGGCCGACACATGTTACTTGGCATAACTGTCCAACGTGTCTTGGTCTGGATAGTTCTCATGGAACTTCCATGCTCAAGGTCAGGATAACTCCCTGTATTCTTCCCTATTGCGCTCTAGGTAGCCGCAAGGGCGACAGCAGTATCACCTCATCATGCTGGCACTCCTGTGGTGATACTGGCATGTAGTTGAGGGTTACAGTAGCCATGATGGAATCCTGCGACGGGTAATCTCGCATGTCCATGTTCTTGGCCGAGCGGCGAGAACCCAATATCTGTAACTTGAGGAGCTAATAGTGATATGGGCCAAGAAACAGGCTGTAGTTTGAAACTGGGTTTGAGTACCCTACGTGTGCTGAGTGAGGCAGGTGACGTTGAAGGGCCATCGTTGTTGATAACTTCACACCCGAGTCCTATGTTTCACTGAACTGACGGAAGCCCATAAGATTATGCCGCAACCGCTGCAACCCGAGTGAGTTTTGGATTAACTCTCGGCGCCACAAGCCGCGCGATCTTGGATCTTGGAGGGGGGGGTGGTGCCTGTTAGAGGGATGACGACGTCATCACCACCGACCGTGGCTGCCCACGGCCATGAATGCTACAAAAAGGACCGCATCTCTCAACTCTCTTCACAACTTTTCCTTCATAAAACAAACATAAATTGCAAATCATACCCAAGAAGTACTCATCAAATCACCAAAATGACTGGATCAGACAAGAAGAACGAGGTACGTCGGCGATACGCCTGCAGCCTACGTGGAAACTTGGATCATACTGATATCGTTCCAGGGTGAGAAGGAATTCTCCATCCAGCCCATCAAGGACAACAACGACTCCATCGACTCCAAGTCCGCTGCTTTCAACGCTCATCCCGGCCCTGCTCTGGCCAAGGAGATGCCTAAGGAGGAGGACACTAAGGAGGAGCGCCGTGCTAAGAAGGAAGCCTTGAACAAATAGGCTGCCACGATTATTTGTACGATAGGAGAGCACTAGGACTTGTATGCATTTTGACGGGACGAATTGGTGAAACCTTTATTCATACTTCTAATGCCGACGTCATGATGATTCCTTACAATTCCTAATGTTAGAGCTGCTGTAGAGTACGTTGCAGTCGAGGGAAAAACCAAACCTTGTCATGTACATCCTTGGGAAAGGAGCAATCTAAAACGTCTGATTTTTATGGGACTCGAATACTCTTAATACTTCGATATCGCGGGGACCAAGCCATCTAGAGAGCAGCCGTTAAATGCCAGGCATCCTCCTTAGCCATCCAAAACACTCTGAGGTACGCAATGTCCCCGCCTCAAACGTGCCCTGGCGGTTTAAATGTGGCTGAGCAGCTGAGTAGCCTCCATTACATGTACTGTGGCTGTGTGGCTTCAGGACAACCTCGCGGCTCGTTCGAGCGCGGGCCATCTAGACTTCCCCACGGACTCAGCGACATGATTTGAGACAGACCCTCTGCCCGGAAGCTCGGGCACTAACTAGAGACTCCTTGTCAACTGTCAGCGCCTTGGGTCTCAGTTGCTGAGCAGAAAATCAGGTTGCCTCACGCGAGCGCCTGTCCTAAACGACCCTACCTCGTACCTAACGACGACGACACCTCCCAAACGCTGTCGCCGAAAGAGGAGATCGGATAAGCGCCACTCCACGCGTTCAACCAGGCTTCCAAGAACGACCGAACCGTGTTCTATCGCTTTTTCCTCTCGTTTGCATTCATCATCAGCAGAAGATATAAGAATACCTCCTTTCATATCCGACCAACGTCGTCGAACTTCCAAACGACAATACCTTCACCATGCCGTCTATCCTCAACGACGACGACAAGGACACCGTCAAGCGATTCGTCCCGAAGCAGTCCAACAAGATTCAAGCTGTAGCCATCGCAAAACTCTTCGTCGCATATCCCAACCCAACAACATGGACATACACCGGATTGCAAGGTGCCGTCGTTTTGGCTAATGACTTGGTGGGACATACCTACTGGCTGAAGATGGTCGATATCTCGGTGAGAAGACGTTGCACCCAGAGGCTGATTGGCTCTCTACTGACCTCCTACAGCCCTCCAATCGCGGAGTTATCTGGGATCAAGAGATCTTCGATACGTGGCACTACAATCAAGACCGGACATTCTTTCACACTTTTGAATTGGAGGAATGTTTGGCTGGATTGAGCTTCGTCGACGAGAAGGAGGCTAAGCAGTTCAAGAAGAAAATGGACGAGCGCGAGAAGAACGCAAGCAAATCGACGAAACAAACACCCTTTGGCGGACGGTCCCAGCCGGCACAGAAACACAGTCTATTGGGAGGTCTTTTCGGACACCGACACTCATCTGCCCCAACCCCCCCGGAGTCACCACGCATGGCCGCACCTTCGCCTTCTCTTCAACACCACGTTACAAATTCCTCTGGGAGCTTCAATGGTGGGAAACCGGAGTCACAATTCGCTTTACTAGAGGCCTTTGATCCCCTCTGGCGAGAGCATTTCGGGCAAGATCTCCAAGATAAGGGGTTGACGGACGATTTCATTAAGGAGAATCAGGAGTTCATTGTTGACTTCTTGCGAGAGGAGCAGCTGAAGATCGACCAGCCAGAGCATTCGACTCATCTTCCGCCTCCCCCACCTACAAAAGGCCATACTGATCGAGTGCCCCCCCCTCCTCCACCACCATCCTCTGGGGATCGGGGCAGCGCCGATGTTCCTCCCCCGCCTCCTGCGCCCAGAAGGGGAGGTCCTCCACCCCCACCGGCTCCTCGACGATCGAACAAGACAGACGCAAGGGAATCCCCCGAGAGGATACCATCCCCAGAAGCACCTCCACGACCCAAGTTCGGTGTTCCTCCGCCATTGGCAGAGGCTGGCAAATTCGCCCTTCAAGAGGCACCGAAACGGACGTCCGCAATCGCGAACCCCGGACCACCTCCGCCCCCGAGACCTGCCAAGACGCCAATCGAAGCCGATTCTTCACCTCACAAGTTTGGTGTGCCTCCACCTTTCGCAGGTCAACGGCTTCCTCCACCGACTCCCAGCCGTGGTTCTGTTCCTCCACCGCCTCCGCCCCGTTCGAATGACTCTCACGCTGTCCCTGTTGCAGCACCTCCGCCTCTGCCCCCCAAAGTACCGAATTCCGGACCTCCGCCTCTACCACCTCCGTCTTCCCGGCCCGTGCCTCCACCCCCCGGAGCCAGCACTTTACCTCCTCCGCCACCTCCCTTACCGCCAACCAATGCTCCAGCGCCACCGCCTCTACCCCCGACTTCTGCGGTACCTCCACCACCGCCGCGGTTGCCACCGACATCTGGCACCGCACCGCCTCCCCCCCCTCCCCCACCCATGCCACCGACCTCAACTGGTGCACCCCCACCACCTCCACCACCACCGCCTCCTCCCAACCGAGATTCAGGATACGCTTCCGGTGTTCCAGCCGCAGCCTTGCCTGCAGTCGACACTGGCCGAGCAGCCGTATTGGGAGATATTCAGAAGGCTGGTGGTATCGGCGCCCTCAAGAAGGTGGACAGATCTCAGATTCGAGACCGTAGTAGCGCTCAGGTCGGAGGGAGCAGTGACACCGGGCCTCATGGCAGTGGCCTGCCTCCTGCAGGTGCTACCGGCGGCGGCGGTGGTATGGCCGATGCTCTGGCTGCGGCTTTGCAGAAGAGAAAGGAAAAGGTCAGCAGAAGCGGTAAGTCTCATATAAACCACAATTTTTGCCTTTCCTTTTTGCAATTACTGACAGTTTCCATAGATGATGAAGATGATAACGATGACTGGTAGTCTTGTATATAGCAGGATTTGAAGAAGAGAGCGCACGGGAAAAGGGGAAAGGAAAAACGACGACGGTAAATTTACTCTTCCTCAGCAGGTCTCGGATGGGTAGATACATTAAACTGCCGATATTCACATCCCGATCCTTTGTCAAGAGGTAGCAGTAGTATACTTAGGGAGGTTTACAGTGATTTTTTGGTCTACGTGGGAATCCAGCTCGACGCCTGGTATGAAATGGACGTCAAGCTCTGGGGTTCACGCCTGGTGTTTGGAGTTTTTCGACTTGTGATGCCAACTCTTCAGGGGTGGGACGGGAAAGTAAGTAAGATTGTGAGCCATTAATTGGCAAAGGGGACTGAAAACAGACATGGTATTATCTATCAAATCTTCGGGTACTGTTGGTAAGAATGTGTGATGATGATAATTGCAAGTTCTCATATTGAATACTTGAGATAAACAGCGGAATCAACAGTCATGACGAGCCATGGCGTCCCTCCCACCACGGCCATCCCTCCTTCAAAAACTACTGTCGTGGGACCGTTGACCAAGCAGTGAATGCTGGATGTCGCGGGTTTGAGAGAGAAGACAGTATCAACAACCACAAACTTTCCCTTTTGGGAAGGGACATCGCAAAGCAAGACCGGCTGCAACGAGTCGGGCAGTCTCGGAGCGACGAACGGATTAAATGTCGTCAATGTCAACCTCCTTCTTGCCACCCTCATCCGAGTCCTCGTCGGAATCAGCGTCGCCGAACTCGAAGTAAGCCTCGCCGTCCTCGCCCTGGCCGAACGAGTCGGTCTCGTTGATCTTGGCATTCTCGGGGAGTTCGCCGTAGGACTTGAGAGTACGAGCTTCGTCGGCGGTGTATTTGAGGATCACATCACCCTTGCCGTCCTGGAAATCTCGGAGGGAGAGGAGGATGATGTCGCCCTGGTTGATCCAGACCTTCTTTCGCATCTTGCCACGGATCTGGGGAGAGAAGTTGTTAGCCATCTTTGATGCCCCTCATTCTTACCGAGGGGTAGAGTGAGTGGTGAGGATTTCACATACATTTGCAAGGCGCTTGCTGCCGTCGAAGCACATAGCCTCGAGGCGGCCGTTGCCGAGCATCTTGACGACCTGAGCGTACTCCTGGCCATCCTCCTTGAAGGTGAGTTCTCGACGCTGGTCGTCGTTCTCCTTGGTTCCTCGTCTGCGATTCTTACCACCCTGTGCAACGATGGCGTGTCAGCAACTCTGGAGATTCCTTTTGAAATGCGGCGATGGCGGGGGTGGGGCAGTGCGGGCTTCGCGCGGGTGGTGTTTTACCTTTCCCTTGTTCTTAGGCATGTTGTCGAACTGAAGAAGGCTTTGGCGAGTGTAGAAAGTCGAGCCACGTCAGAAAAGACGGGAGAAATGCCAGAGGCAACGGGGAGTGGGTTTGTGAGTGTTTGGGTTGTGTTGATGTGTGTGTGGATTTTTCAAGGTGCTGTTGGAGGGACCAGACCTTTGTACTTTTATACGGGTTGGGCGCTGCCGCACTACCAGCCGGGAGGACTTTCTACCTCAGTGGGGGGCGGACTTCTTCTGTGAGTGGATGAGTCAAGTTGCAGGCGGCTGCTTCGTGGGTACTTTGGCCTGACTCTTTCGCGGGGCGTCTAATGCGACAGGGTACCAAAATACTTTACTGGCGGGTCGTGGCTGTGGAGGGTTTCGCTGGGGGCACCGCCACGTGTGGCGGCTTGGTTGCTCTTCTTTATCCGGCTTGGCGACTCGAGGATAATTCGACCGTCCGTGTGTGTATACCTTGATCTTACGCATGCAATGCTTTGAGCGCATTCACAGACACAGCTGCTGGCGCAAGATCCGGCGTCATTTATTCCTTTGTAGTTCCGATACCAAGATGATTGGAAGCAGTCTAGCCAATACTTCAACATGGCGATAGTTCGAGCTTGTCCGAAAGCAAAGCTCCTGTTCTTTACGACCACCTCCCTTCGCCAACTCTACTCGACTACGGTCCCTTCCTCAAACATCCCGACGAGCAACGCTTTTAAGGGTCGGTCAGATACCCTCGGAGACTCGTCAATGGAACGACCACGAAGTAAAACACAACCGCGAGTCGAAACACAATCGCAAGCCAGGTCGCAATCACGATCCAAGGCAAAAACATCGACGAAGGCGCGGTCGTCAGACCCCGCAACCGCTAGATCCCGAGATTCAAGAGCCAATGCGACAGAGGTGTCGAAGAGAAGGATGTCAGTGCCTACACAGGCGTTAGATTTCGTAACCCGGGGAGGCAAACTTCACACCACACCGGAGAACTGGGCATTCATGCAAGAGCTGGGCATAGACTATGACAACTCCGCAGCGGCTCCCCTGCATCTTGGAGAGGATCATCAGCGAATCCAGAGCAACTTCGCCATCAAGGTGTTCTATAGCCCAGAACACATCTTGCACCAGCACGATCTAGAATATCTAGATCCACGGGGCCATCCGCTTGGGGACAAGTTCAGGTCGAGGTATAGGATGAAGGTCCGAGAGGAACCTCTCTGGATATTTTTCAGGCCTCAAAACAGCGATAGTGGTCTGGTTCGGTCCATAGGGCAACGAAGATTAACAGCTGCGTTCTGGAGCGCGATGAATGAACTGGGATACAAGCGGCTTCCGGAGCCAGGCAGGCCATATATCAAGGGCACAATCTTTGTGTCCGTTTACGATGCTGTAGCAGCATCCAATTTTCCAGCTTCTCGGTTTGGGGAGGCCGTTGCCAAGGCCGCAGAGAGGGAGTGGAAGACCCATGAAAGGAGGTTGAAGGGGCAAACAAAACCGAAACAGCAACATATCTAGCGGTGATGTAAAGCCGAGAACGACTTGTCCAAGAACAGGAAGATAACGGATAGCCCTTCAAAGGGACGAGCGTCGCAAGATGATATAATGAATTAGAGCCCACGCGGCTCGCTGAAGATGTATATTAGCAGCTACCTGCACTTTGCTCCAGCCAATTGAATTAAGGAACAATACAGGGCCTTCTCAACGGATGCATCAAGGTGATCCTCGCATGCACGATTACTCTCGCTCACTTGTGGTCTTTAGTATGGCGTTGAAATGGTTCCCGTCGATCAATGCATTGAGCTTCCATCCGCGCTTAACGTGTTGCATGCAGCCCTAGCATCTAGCACCGACCCACTGACCTTGGGGATCCCTGCCCCTAACATCGCCCTCTTATGGGGCCCCTCTAGCTGACAGCGTACCCGTGGACCTAAAATTACCACTATTAAGCGCAGATTCGACTCGCAACCAAGTCAGCCCTCGACCTGGAGCTCCATATCATAGCTGTCCAATTCACCATTGTCAAACTAGCCTTCCCTTCTCCCACGACCTGCACAGATCCCTGACTCAATCCTATAGCTTTGAATAGCTCCAGGAGTTCCTTCGACTGTCTGCGTGCCCTGCGACGAGCTTACGCGCCTCTCTTGCGATAGCCGTCATCATGCTCGTCTCCCTTACAGTCGGCAAAGTCGACGCCGGCGTCACGGTTCTCTTGACGCCCGATAAACGCCTGGTCGGTCACCCTGCAATTCCATCCGAGAGCACTAGGCTTTTTCGTCTTCTTCGTTCAAACTCTGCCAGTGCTGTTGGCTAACTCGTGGCGACGTGTCAGATCGAGTTCCCGTCCATCCTTCTTCCTCCCAACATCTCCTCTGGCAGCATCGTTGATATCGACGTCTCTCAAAACACAACAAAGGAAGCTGCCTCGGACCGCGCATTCCGCTCGCTTCAGGATAACATCTACAGCGCCTTTGGCGCCTCCGAACCCTCCACCCCTCTCCTGCGCTGTCGCAATGCTACCCAGACCTCCGTTGTCCTCGAGTGGGACCCTATCCACCTGGCCACCGCCGACCTGATGTCTTTGAGTCTATACCGCAACGGCCAGAAGGCGGGCAACATCCCCAGACCGCTGCAGATGCATAGCACGAAGATCAGTGGCTTGGCGGTCGACACCGAGTATACCTTCCATCTCGTGTTGAGGACGAGCGCGGGGACGTATACGAGCGAGAGGGTGCCCGTGAGGACGCACAAGATGACGGATTTGAGCGGCATTACCATCACGACCGGGTTCATGCCTAATTCCACCAAGGAGAACCTCATGAAGGCCGTGGAGCGCATTGGAGCCAAAATTGCCGACGCAGTCCGGATCGACACGACGCACTTTGTTACAACCGAGGGCAGGGGACAGCAGTGGGAAAAGGCCGTGGAGAGCAATATCCCAGTTGTTCGACCCGAGTGGGTAGATGCATGCGAAAGCAACGGTCGAATCCTTGGTGTTACCAAGTTCTACCTCGACGCCATGAGACCGGGACCCCCGAGCGAGGAGCGAGTCGCCCCAGCTCCCGCCGAGAAGCAGAAGGATCTTCCACCAACGCCATCTCAGAACGGCGAGGCCGCAGACAAACCCGCAGAGAAGCCCGCAGAGAAAGCCGAAGAGAAGCCTGCCGAGGAAGAAGCGGCCGAAAACGCAAAGAAGGACAGCCAGTCAGAATCGTCTGGCGACGAAGAGGAGATGGGGCAAAAGGCGAAATCGGCCCAAAAAATGGAACAAAAGGTACGGTTCGAGGATATGGAAGGGCAGAAACTGGCTGTACGACCGAAGAAGGAGGACAGGTCGAGCGAGGAGGGACTGAGCGACAAGAACGAGGAAGCCGAAGGAGGAGAGAATGCGAAAGCATCGCCAACACCGGATGGTTCGTCGTTCCAGGAAGTGGAACTATAGAAGCGCTCGGTCCGATGGTTGACACCATTGTGCAACGAAGAAGATGATGGGATGGTGTAGAAGCATTGATTGATGGTTGATTTATGATTCTGCTGCCTTTCTGCTGGTGCTGCTGTTCGGCCAAAGTACCCAGATATTCCTAATTCACATGATTCGCATCATCACCCTGCTTTCGCTCTTTGCCTTTCACATCTAATCATCGCCCTTTGGTGGCTTATGGGAGAACCTCTTCGCCCTTCCAGTCCCAAGTCTTGCCCCTCTGCTCGGTCTTCAACTTGCTGATAACGTCCATCATCTTCTCGACTGCCTCCTCGGGCTCAAATAAACCCCCGCTGCCCTTTTCCTGACTCTCCCAGAACCCCTTGCTCAAATCCGTCTTGACCGTTCCAGGATGGTAACTCATAGCCAGCGCCTTGTCCCCGCTCTTCCCCTTCAGATAGTTGTCGAAGGTCTTCCCGAGGCTGCTGACGGCCGTCTTGGACGCGCGGTAAGAGTACCACCCGCCCAGCGTGTTGTCGCTGATGCTGCCCACCCGCGCCGACATGCTCAGCCAGGTCGCATGGTCGGGCAGCTTGATTCTGTCGGAATCAGGACACGGTGCCATCTCGGTAGATTTCCTGGGGAGGAAGCCGCCGAAGTGTTTGATGAGGAGCAGCGGTCCGACGCTGTTGACCTTGAAGCTCTCGAGGCTCTTCTCCGCGTCCACCTGAGCGGGGTTCTTCTCTACGTGCAGGACGCCCGGGATCCCGCAAGCCAGCCGCAAGTGGTACTTTTCCTTGGGGAACAGCTCCTCCGCGCGCTTGGCGGCGGAGCCGATGGTGGATTCGTCGGTGACGTCCAGAGATACGACGGAGAGCCGCCCGGCGAGATCGTCGGCCGAGGGGAGATCCTCGAGCAGCGAAGACTTGACCTTTGCGGCGTCGTGGTTTGGACGTGCGGTCGCGAGGATGGGGAGAGAGGTGCTGCCGAGGAGGTGCCGGGTGAGGGCGTGGCCGATTCCCCGAGAAGAGGGACAGATGAAGATCCACGGCGAAGTCATGACGGGCGATCCTTTGATGTTGGTCTGGAGGGACACTTGGTCAACCGGAGTGAGTATAATAGTAGGAATTGGAATATAGATGAGGCAGCTCCTGCAGCTTTACCCCAGTCCAAACAATCATATAACATGTCCAATGGCATCATTTCCTCACGTAGCTCGGAATTCAAATGATGGAGTCGTCACAAATATCGATGATGCGCAGATCTGACAGACAGAATACCTAAGCTCGGGGGGGAGTCTCCATGATCGACGTCATGTCCCGCAATCCTACCATCTGATGGGTGCCGCCGATCGGGAAGACTAGATCTATGGCACATTCCGTCTTTTGTTCAACGAAAGGATTCAGATTATAAAGTGTATTCAAAGATTATGGCTCAGTTTAGAATATCTAAAGTCGTTAACGAATGGTTAAGTGGTGGTTTCACGGTTGGACGGACCACAATGAATATCGTCCTCGATGAGTGGGTGAGCAGACATGCTCGACTTTTATCCTAACAACGCCAAGGGGAAATGATGCGCGAGCTAAGCGACAGTAGTCCACAAGACAAAAGCTCGCTCGCTCATTCAAAAGAGTAACAAGCCATTTCCGCTACGCACTTCCCTCCCCTCCTTGGTATCCAAAAGCAACAACTACTGTGTGTCAATCATCACCGCCCTTGTCGTCAACGTCTGAAGGCTTCCTCGCCTCAATACTGAGTCTTGACCGTCCTGAGAGCTCCCGCATCAGAGGCTCGATCGCTTCAAGTCCGCTCATGTCATCGCTGTTGCTACCCGCCTGAAGCTCGTCACTCTTCCGCACTAGCTGCTCGAGAAGCAGTCGTTCCGAGGTGCTTCGCCTGGCTGCCTTGTCTCGTGTAATCTGCTGCTTACGGTGACCAAGGCTTCGGCCTCTGCCATCTTGTGGCCCGCCTGTAGAATCGTCCGAGATCCAACCTTGAGCACGGCTCGGCTGGTCCTCGTGCACGTTTGCCAGCACTCGGTTCAAACTATCCAAAACAGGGACCAAGGCACGGAGCCAAACATCGCCATTGCGCTCCAAACGGCGGACACGACGTTCCATCTCTCGTATCCGATATTCGCGATAGGCCTCATATCGTCTCAAAACCTCTTGTTCCATCGGAGGTAAATTGTTGGAATTCCCCATATCTTCATTGTCGATTCCGAGTTGTCTCGCTTGTGCCCGAATTGCATGGGCCCTTCGCTCCTGCTCACTTGCGTTGCGCTCCTTTTCGCGTGCAGCAATCCATTCTCGACGTCGCGAGAGGGACGTTTTGTCTGCGGATGGTTGTCTCATTGGGGGCGAACCACTGGCGGATTGGGGAGGGGTCGGATTGCTGGAGCTAATGACACCACCCGCAGTCGTAGGGGTCTTGGGCTCAGCCAATGCGTCGATTTCCGAAGCAGGCTCTGGTAATCGGAAAGGGATGATGAAAGATTCTCTTGAAACATCCCGACGGGGTCCATCTCTCGAGCGGGGCGGTGATGGATGAACATCTGTCACGACCATGATAGGCGACATCGTGGGAGTCTGGGGCCGCTGTTCCGACTGCGATGAGGACCCTTCTTCATCACTCTTCGCCGAGAGCTCTGACTTCGTTGGTGAAACTGGTGCGACCTTTGTTTCCCTTGTCTGCGAGTGCACGCTCTGCCTGCTTTGGTTTGCCTGACGCACTGCCTCCAAGTCCCTCAACTTCTTTGCGCGAACCTTGTCTCGTCGACTCTGTGTTGACTCGACCGATGGAGCAGGTGACTTCCGTCTTTCTTTTGGCAAGAGGGGGCTCCGCGTTATCACAGTGACAGCGGGTTGGTTGTTCTGCTGACGTGGAAATTCTCCAAAAAGCAGATTCGAAGACTTGGGAGCCCCGGTCTGCCGAGCATGCGAGACGGCGGGACGTTTCTCGTTTGCCGTAATTCTGCGTTTTGCAAGCGCTTCTTTAAAGGACTGACCCTGGGGTTTTGAGTAAGCAATGCCGAGATTTATAACTGAATCCTTTAGAGAATGGTCGCTCTGCAACATGACCGCGTCGATGGATGTTCCTGGAATTAAAGCGCGACTCGCCGACAATCTCAAAGCTCGTGGCGGCAAATTTACACGATAATTCAACGCAGGTGGGGTCGAACTATCCCTTTGCGCCTCCTTTGGCGAGTTCTCGCTTTGCTTGTCCTCCTCATGCGGCGACATTTTGCGCAGACTGGGCATAAGACTCAATTTTTCAGAGGCTTCGCTGCCGCTGCCGTTGCCGCTGTCACTGGCACTCCTCCAACGACCTGCAGGTGGCTTGGAGTTGCTAATAGAATCGCCCTGTGGCTTTCGTATGACTGACGATAGCTGAGCTCGGATGGAATCTAGTGAATCTGAGGGTGGAGGTCCCTCGTGGTCTTCTGCAATTCCCTGCAGAACGGTAACAATTCCCTTGTCACTCAGGACTGTTCTAGTTGGGGTATAACGCGAGGTAACCGGCTTGGGGTTCTGGTTCTGATAGATGGGGTACTGCGATCGTGGTGTTTGCCCCAAGGGCGAAGCGGCCAGCGGGATCGAGATGGCAATGTGTCGATGGCCGCCGGTTGTAACGCCCGAAACTGCGGAATCAGGCAGGCGTATTTGCTGTGGTAACTTGAGGAAACCCTTTTTCTTGCCTAGTCTCTTTAACATGAACCATCTTCCCCTGTCCTCATCTCCAGCCTCCTCAGGAATGGACATGTAGTTGTCCGAAGGCGGCGCGTGGTTTGTCAGAAAGTCAATCAATTCCGCGAGGGCATCCTGTTCTTGCTTCCGCTGACCAAGTAACGTATCGTCCCGAAATCTGACTGTCCGTTCTGGGACGTCCTGGAGGCTTGAAGAGGATACCGATTTTGCCCTCGATCGTGGTTGGGGATGCTGCCTTGTTGTTGTTGTTGTTGTTGTTGTTGTTGTTGTTGTTGTTGTTGTTGTCGACGAGGCTGGTGAAGCTGATGGAGAGGGGTTTTGCCTGTGACTGCCCGTGATATTGGAAGGTTCACGGGTGGTAGCTACATTTTGAGCCATCATGGCTGCTGATACCGCCTGACGTTCCTTAAACCGATGGTAAATCGACCGTCGCTTTTGCGAACTCGATATACAAAAGCCCTTCCATCCGTGAAATCTGTTTCAGTTAGCAGTGTGAAACCACGGTGGTGATACTTTTCTCGCGTTCTTGTCTAACCTTTGTACGCCGATCGCCCCTGCTTCTGGACGTTCTAAATTTGTGGCTCGTTCTCCGGTGGGATGATTTAGGACGTGGATATACTCGGACGGTGGACGGCTAGCTGCTGATCACAACGGGCGTATCGCCAAGGTCACCACCTCTCACAGCACGCGTTCTTGTCCTTGCGTCGGCAAAAGTTAGATGAAGAGGGTGAGTGGGAGAGGATGAGGAAACGCAGCCGTCCAGCTTCCATTGTGCCCACCTTGTCAGGATGGCAGCACCCTCAAGCCAAGGGTCTCAGTACCTACCGTACCGTCGTCACTCGCAGCTCAGGATCCTGGACGCCACTCAACCAAGTGTGGAAGTGCCCGCTCTAGTACTCTAGTCTCCTATTAGCTCGGAATCCGTTAATGGGGCCGGCAGACGAATCGCTGATGAGCCCTGGGCGACCCTTGTTCCTCATTCAGCTCTGCCCCAGCCTTAGATGGTCGAGATCATAGCGGCTCCCGTCGCCGCGTCCAATCGCTCGGGACTTGGCCGTCAAAAAAGGGTGACGCAAATCTCAACGACATCGTCCCAGGATAAATTGATCAATGCTTGCTCTCCCAACCTCACCAGCCTTCTCGCGCTCCAGACCGACAATTCCATGTCTTAAAACCGTGGATACTGCACTTCTCTTCGTCTAGGGCCTGGAGGCCTGCCGCAGTGATAAGCGGGATAAAAAGCAATGCATCGACCCGTTAGTGCACCCAAGATACGCAGGGATGGTAGATTGCTGCACGGGAGGTTGCTGTAGCTCCTTCGCGTAGGCGACAAGGCGCCTGGCCCAATTTGCACAGTGCCTTTGGGCAATTTCTTGATGATGGGTAATCGTGAAGGCGTCATAGTGTTGGCCTGTCCTGATCCTCCAGAGCAAAGCCAAGCTTCAACCAAAGAAGGGCCCACGCATCCTTTGTGTAATCGCACCTTGTCTCCGAACTCGGTGACGACGAGAAGAGAGAACCCGCCGAGGGGAAAGTCATCGTCCGAGCGCCACGGCCGATCTACTCCTGAATGGAACATTAGCGCTGTCACCGCCCTGAAAAGCCTTTCTGGACTACCGGCGCCATCTTCGTCCAGCCGTTATGTAGGAGGATGTGGGATCTGCCCTGCATATGATGATGAAAGCTGTCTCGCCCATCGTGGAGTTTCCTCCGACAAAGAAAACAAGCCATCTGCATTAGTGATTGAACAGACAAGTTCGAGATGAGATAACGACGTAATTGTTTTGCCTTTGATTGAAGATGATATTGTGAACTTGCTGGATGACGTTTGCACTGGTCGAGAAATCAGAAGCTGTTTCCAACATCAGATGGCCCAAAGAGCAGCATGACGATACCCAGGGCGAGATGAATGATGGTGACCCTAATTCATGGATTGTCGTCCAGCACACAAGACCTGGTCCCCTTTATCGAGGATCTGCACTCACCTTGATGCGTGCATGGTGCCCCTCACGAGTCTTTGTTGTTGCGCAAGACGCCCCAGCCCTGCCGCGCCCTCTACTGCACGCTCTACTGATTTTCGAAAGCTTGCTGTGCTTCCTCAGAGACCCGATTAAGCCAAAACCTACGAATGCCCCGGCGCTTTACAGATACCCGAAGCCTAAATGTGCTATGCCCCCGCATGATTCTCCACTAGATAGATATACAAACAGGTCGAGATGCATCCTAACTCTCCTGCTCCGACTTTCTTTCCCCAACGCTAGTAATGATAAGTCAAAACGATGCCCTTTATTACGCCACACAATCTCTATGGGACTGTTGCAAGCGCTCGCATGCAACATCATCTCCTCTTGGGCACGAACAGGCTAGGTTTACCCTTCTTACGAGGGCCAAGGGGGGGTAGGGGTTTGTTCGGCTGCACGCGTCGTCGTTAGCTGTAATGGCGGGTGGACAAGGGCGTGGGGCAAGGTTCACAAACCTTTGGTGGATTGTTTTCATTCTCGACCTGGTTCGACGTCGATCCACTTAATCCCTTCGTCTGATTCATCGGCGCTGTCGGTATTGGTATCGGTATTGGGGGCGGTCGTTCGGGAGGCGTCATGCCCAACACTGACATTGCTGACGGGTCTATTGGCGGTCTGGGGCCAGGGTGCGGTTTCTGGCCAAACTTGCCGATCAATCCCCCGCGAGCCTTGCTGCTGGCTATCTATCGTGGTGTTAGGTTTATCGAACTGAGTACTGGCTGTTACTAGTGTTTCTTGACATACCCTCTTAGACCCGGGCTGATTCGAATCCTGCCCATCTAGCTGCCGCTTCTTAGGTTCCGAAGTATGGCGTGTGTTACTAGAGGTGTGGATAACAGGCGGGCCGCCTGATCGAGGAACTATGTCTGTAGCCCTCTGGAGCCCACCCAGGCCGGGTATTTGAGATGGCACCGCAGAAGACTCCGACTTTTGGTTGATGGCGACGGGGGGTGCGTCTGGACGCGGGCTCGAAGTTTTTGACGTCGCGGTAGTGGGCGGATCTCGCATAACGACCTCTCGATCTTGTGTTGACCGGAATTCAGAATGGTTTCCAGTGATGGCCGTCTGCGGAGGGATGGCATATTTACTAGCCTTGGCTTTCTCTAGAGGCTTTCGAAACATTGACAAGATGTCACCCTTGGTGTAACGATCTCGAGTTTGCGCATCCTCTATCAACTTCTTCCAAAACTCGCCCTGGACTAGAGCTCTCGAGTCGCCAAGAATCCAGAGAGATGACTTGGCACGAGTCAGACCAACGTTCATGCGTCGAATGTCTGTCATGAAACCGATACCACCCGTAGAACTTGCTCGAACGCAGGAGAAGATGATGATTTCACATTCTCGGCCTTGAAAGGCGTCCGTTGTATTGAATTCAATGATGTTAGTAATGGTCTCGCCATATCGGTGCTTGAATCGGTCTCGGAGCTCGTATAGCTGTGCCTTGTATGGGGTGATGATGCCAATCTTCCCGTTCAGATCGCACTCGTGGTATTCTTTGCTGAATCGATCGTAGATCTGCATAGCGACCTCCAGCTCCTTCGTGTTAACTAATGACTGGCCTTTGCGGCCTCGCTCCTGAACACCCTGGACATCGAAAAAGCGGTAGGGACCGAGCAACGCGCTCCTGTGCCAAGGTTGTTGCCGAAGCTCCTCCATGTTCCGGCCATCTTGAAGTTGCCCTTCGTAGAACTCCTTGCTCGGGAATGCGCTGATCTCAGGATGCATACGGTACTGCATGTCAAGTAGATGAACGGATTTTGGGTGATTCTGCTGCATTCGGACGAAGAGACTCTGATCATATCCAAACCGTGCCGCTGATTGTGAAAGCACGGTGGGTGGAAGCTGCTTGGGATCACCGACGAGGATACACTTACAACACCCATACTTTAGGGGGATAAGGGCACTCAACTCTACGCACTGGGCGGCTTCGTCGATGATCACAGTTTCGAATTCGACATCAAGATTCCGGAACATCTCGTGACCACTACCGCTGAGCGTTGCGCATAGTACTTGTGCGGAGTTGAGAATTTCTTGTTGAATCTGACGGCGACGCATATCCATTTCTCTCGCCACCGAGTTGCCGCTGTCCTTGTTCGCATCGATTTGCTTGCCAATCTGCATCTGTCGTCTCTTCAAGTCCTCGAATTGTCGAGATAAAGTATTGTATAACGCTCGATCATCGAGGCATCGGGTCTCCTCTAGCCGAGGTCGAAGCTCCGCCAGTTCCTCCTTGATTTTGCCCGCATCCTCGTGAAGCTTTTCGCGATCGGCTCTCGCCTTGTCCTTGGTATTGTCTCCCTCTAGACGGGCTTTTACTAATTCATCAAGAGTGACATCCTTGACAGCAGCATTGATGGCATCGCTTCTGCCCAGTCGAAGCACGTTGATGTTCTTGGTCTTGCCTCCAATGGTTTTGACGCCGTTCTTGAGACGTAATACTAATTCATCGACAGCCGCATTGCTTGGAGCGCAAACCAGCAGCTTCTTCGACCGAGCCTGGTTATTTGTGGAGGGAGCACCACCCGGTCGCAAAGGAACACCGACTGGGATACCGTTGCCCCCGTTCTGGTTAAGCTGCTCCGAAAGTAGAGTTCCCACCATTGCCACGATCGTCTTTGTCTTTCCGGTTCCTGGCGGCCTAGGCGGCTGTTAGCGAGATGTCCTTCCAGCACCGTAAGTCAACCTACCCTTGAATCAGAGTAAACCCATCGTTGTCGTGGGCACCCAAGACCGCCATAGCCTGACCGCGGTTGAGAGAGTAGTTCTCCATGCAGCTCGAGATCTTCTCGTCTCCATACCGAATGATTGGCGATGGCTCGGCCTTCAAAATCTCATCCATCAAGTCGTAATACTGCAGACTTTCCAATGCAGCGTACTCTCGTTCGATGGTAGTCATGTTGGTGATTCTAATGCCGTATACGCTCGTGCCAGGCATCAAGACCTGAGACAGCGGATTGTTCCGCGAAGCTACGCGGTATGTTATTTCGATTCTCTCCTTCTTATAAGTAATGCGATGAACGCGAGCCAGGCAGTGTCTGGCAGATGGCTCGGCAAGCGGCTTTTCAGCTTCTGAAACGAGGAGGATGTCGCCTTCGGAAACCCCACGGTCTTTGTTTTGGACAACAGGCATCGTAAAAGTCACCTCCAAGTAGCTGTCGACGCTTGCGCGACTGGCAATCTTCATGCCGAATGGCAGTGATGTGACCTCGTCCTTCGAAGTGACAAAGGATCGCCACGCTTCAGACGACAATAGAGGAAAGAAGGTCTCCTGGTATGATTTGGGGTTTGCATACTTCGTTGCTACCGATGAGGCTGCGGGGCCATTCGGTGGATCGTTTCCTTCGTGGAAAATGTCCCATGCTAGGATGGTGTTGTGTAATCGATCCATGGGGGGGATCAATCGAGCCCTCATCTCCTTGACCGAACGTTGCTGTCTAATCTTCTTCACAGGCTGTCGTAGCTTATCGCGGAGGGCTTGCCGACGGCGTTTCTCTGTTTCATCGAGAGCCTTCAAACCACCGGTACTTAGGACAGCCAGTTCGTTATCTGCATCAGAATCCTCAGACTCATCCTCAGACTCCTCATCGGAGCTGTTGACCATGATTTCGCTCCGGGGATGTTCTTTACCCAGCAGGCCAAGTCCTGCATGACCAGAGCCTTCTCCTGAAACAATCTCTCCTCGAAGCTGCTTAGCTTTGGCGATGGCCTCGGCATCACGCTTGGCCCTCTCCGCTTTCTCCCTCTGCCTGCTTTCCTTCAGTGCCGAAATAGCTTTTTGATCAGGAGCCTTGGCCTTGGCCTTTGCTTTTGCTTGTGCCAGTTCCTTCGCTCTCGCCTTGGCTCGTTGGGCTTCGATTTGTTTTAGGATCGGACTATCGATGGACTTGCTAAGCTCCAGCACGTCTTCGCGGTTTGAACGGATAGCTTGAGGGGCAGAAGAAGAACCAGATTTGGACCAAGCATCAAGCTTACTCTGCTTCAAAGCTTTGTCTCTGGCCTTCTCCGCGACGTGGTCAGACGCAACACCCAACTGATAGATCTGAACCTCGTCGTCGGTTTGGCCCAATGCATGTAGAAGCTCGGCTCTTTGCTGATCTGTCAGATTCGTCGATCTAACATATTTACCCGGGATGGCAGTCGGAAGACAAGCATCTGTGATGAGTTTGCGAGATCCTGGATGGATTTCATGCCCATTCTCTCGAAGACGAGTGAGGATCTTACACAAGACCCGCACTGTAACGTCCACGAGCCATCTGTCTTTAAGCCGGATCATGTTCTCCATGCCTGCGAAGTGTTGTTTAGCGGGTACAAGGATTTGCGACATTGTGTCTTTCTCGCTTTTGCCCAAAGACTTGGAGATGGCCGAAGTGATGAGACCATCCTCGGCAACAAGAGCTTCAGCAAGCTCCATGATCTCGCGACAAAACTCCTGCATGATGCTGTTTTGGATATATCGCGACCAATTCTCAATGTTTCTACAGGCCGTCGAAACGAAACGCCATTGCTCGCTCCACCAACGCAAAACCTTAGCAGCGGACAAGGAGTTGAGAGTCTTTACTCGTAAGACTCCTGACGACGGATCTGCCAAGCCGCGTAGGACGTCCCGACTCATGTTGAGGATGGGCCGGATAGGGCCCCACGGGTTTGGCGGCTTGAGAATTCGTTCTAGAGACCACACGATTGAAGAAAGTGTTTGGTCTGGATGGAGCTGAGACATTTGCTCGAATGCTCCGCTCCGAGATAGCTCCCCAGTCCAGCTTTTCAATAGCTCTGACGCAGCCTCTGCAAGATCTGACTCGCCGTGAACGGAGAGACCGATAGTATCCTGGAAAGCCAGTCGGTTGTTGAAAAGGGTGTTGAGATCCGATGTATCAAGCTCGGACATTCTTCCTAGAGTTCGACCGAGAACACCTATTGTGCCCTCCAGAGCTTTATTGAATGCCTTGCTGGACTCGCTCAACTGGGGTTGGCTTTTAAGCGGTCTGACCTGCTCAACCCCGATAAGCGGCTCGAGGGATAAAACGATATCTCTCGCTAAATCGACCTGCTCGTTTGAGCGATCGTACATCTCAATGATCCCTTCCCAGAACACAGTTGAGCTTCTGGTCACCGTAGATTGCAACTGCTTGTCTTCTAGCAACGCCATGTATTCTTCCGCAAATATCTTCATGTCGAGTTTCATCGCCGCCTGCAACAGTCTCTTGGCTGCTGTTGCGACCTGAAACGTCTGCCATCCCTCGCCAGTACCAGTGGGAGGGCGCAGATTTCGAAGGATCAGGTCTCGGTGCTTCATAACAAGGTTGAACGCAGCACTGGCATAGAGATGAGTGGTTCCAACTCCAATCTTAGTCTCCGCTTCCAAGAAGGTAGTCATGGTAAAATGCAAGGCATCGAAGCCAGCGCGGATACAGGCGGCCTGTCCCGGCTCGCCGATGCTGGCGTCCTTTGCTAGATTCTCAAAGAGGGTGTGCATGAGGACCTCACAAGCATCATATCTGCGATCGCGTCCCAAAGATTGCAGCCATGGGTCGACCCAGGAGGTAGGGAACGGCACACACGATGAACCTGCGTCAAATCCAGTCCAGCAATCTTCCAGAGCCTGGCGAAGCAAGCTTTTGTAGACCTGGTTACCAAAGAGGAGGTCGGCGATAACGTTTGGTCGCGCGTCGCCAATCACGTCCCAAAAGGCCTTGGGTGACTTTTTTAAGAAGCTCGTGAGCACCCGAATGGTGGCCACAAGAACCCCCTCTGACTGGCACGCCTGGATGTGGCGGAAGAGAAGGTCGTATATGTGAGGACTTCCCGGCCTTACTTCGAGACTTCGAAGACGATGTAGGATTATGTCACTATTCAGGGTCCTCAAGACCTCTTCGAAACTATGCCAGAAGCGCTCGATTTCGAGGTAGATCTCGGCCGTTGGTTGGACCTGGTCCCTTCTGTTGACATCGTCTATGGCACTAATGAGACCGCCGCTCACAGCCCAATCAAACTGCTCTTGTGTCATTGCGTTGCTGTCTAGATTCTTCCAGTTTCCCATGGCCCAGTTACGGCGATCCTCGTTCTTTTGGTCGAAGATGAAATATGTCATTCCCGGTAAAGGGTCTTTGGTCCCCAACTTAAGGTAGGTCTTGCCCTGGAGGCGTCGGAAAACGTATTGAAAGGTAGCACGTTGCTCGGGATCCGCCATGTAGGGTATGCAGCAAAGTGCTTCGTAAACTGTGATATGCACATCGGACAGGTGCTTTCCGAACTGCGACTTCTTGAACACCGTGCCTGCGGCCTCGGCCTTCTCGATAAATGACTTTGCCCACTTAAGACCTTCGTCTATTCTTTTTACGTCTAAGCGGTCGAGTAATTCCTGGACTTGGGTTGCGACTTCTTCGTTCCATCGTCTGCTCGGTGTTAACCACGATTCTCTGAAATCAAACAGGCACATACTCGTTGAACTTCTGTAGATAGGCCCTGCGCTTCATGTGCCAGTTGAGCACACAATCTGGGCAGCCTTTGAGGCATTGCTCGAGTCTGGCAGTAAAATCGTCCAGCCACTTGCCAGCATCTTGCTTGTCGAATCCAAAGATCAAGCTGTTCCAATATGTGATTTCAACACACTCCTTTCCCCTTTCAATACGAGCTTTCTTTTCGTCCAGTGAGATCCGAGAGTCAGGGTCGTCGAGCGTCTTGTAATCCTCGACATCATCGCCACTTGTCTTTGGGCATAGCAAATGACAATCCGATGGAAGCTTCTGGAGCTTCGCGAACCACTCCTCCAGCTCTTCGTTAAGATCTGACATGGTCTAGATGGATTCCGGAAGCGTGCATGGTCAGGATACGGGGCTCGAGCGAAATATCGGAAGGTGGGATGAAATAGCTTCTCGTCGAGCCTGCCAAGGGAACAGAGAGCGATGGCGTCCCAGGCTAGGCAGATAGTATCGCCAGAGATTTGTAGAAGACGATAGGAGGTATAGGACTTGGACAAGGTCAGAACGAAGAAGGGAACGGGATGCGAAGGCGAGGCAGTCGTTCGTTGGGGTCGGGGCGCTGGGAAGCTTTGCTCTCCGGCTGAAGCTTGGAAAAGACTTGACGCAAGTTGGGTTTAATGATCGTCGTTCGGCAATTAATTTCGGACGTTTATCGTATTGAGTATCGTTCGCTTAACAGGACAATGCCGCAAAAGCTTCGTTTTACCTCGTCGCACGCCGTTTGATAACGATCCCAAGAGGTGTGGCATTGAATTCCCCAGGGTCTGTAGCTCAACTCAAAAGTTAGTGGGTCCTATAGACTAAGGGGAGTTTACGGATTTGGCTCCTTTAGGGTGGCACGTGCTGCCGGAGCGAGTGGTTGATGCCTGAGCTTCCACTAGGTCCTCACCGTCGTCGACGTTAACCATACTACAATCGACTTCTACGATTCTCTTCCTCAGATAGTCCACCTTAAATACAGACAAAACTCTTCTTAACTTAGCATAGCGAACACTTTAGCAGCGCTCTGAAGCATAGAATGTCGTTTAGCATGCTTCACCGACTTAGAACAGTCAGCATGATTGCGGCTTGGTTATCGTTCTCGCTGCTCTATATCTTATAGCCGGATGCGCTCTTGCTGCTGATGTTGATAGAACTCCTTGGCGATTCATCTTATCGACGCTGCTGCTAATCTCTGACGCGTTAGACAAGGCAGTAGGGCAGTGGCCCAAATCCGGGACGAAGACAATGATGACAACAATCCCTCTTCCTGATGCCTGCCATCTCCGCTGTCAAATCGGGTTCGCCATCTCTCGTCCTGTCTATCGATCGAGTATTCACTGTCAAATCTTCAACACTTATACCTCCCACCGAAACCTAAGTCGTCGTCACACAACGCCTCCAAGACACCATCGCTACCCTCGACACCTTGAGCGAAGCGAACCTTTTCTTCTGGAAGCTTGATGCCTAATCTTCCAGCTCGCAGCGCTCGTCATCGGAGAGGGCGGACCCAAAATGGAAACGCGTCATGCGCGAGATTATAAAAGTAAGCACAGAACCTTTTGGTGTTGGCAGCCGGTTCAATGTTTCATCCTGCACGTCTGTGGCGCTGTCTTGCCTTTGTCCTATCAGGCTGCAAGAGCTGATCAAAGTAGGACCAAAAGGTGCTGATGGATGTGAGGAAGAGATTGCTGTAAGAGTCCGATGACCCCAAGGGAATGGATAAGAATACCAAGAAGGAGGCGGAGAGGGTGTTAATAAGCCTGGAAATATTGGCAAGATTGGCTGATGTGTGATTGATGTTGCGCCTGACCACCATTGTTGGAGTGGGCATAAAGCGTACAAAGTGATGCTGGGTTTGTTCCTTTGATGTGATGAGGCATAGTAAGCTAAAGCATTGGAAGATTAAGGGTGCTGAAGACGCGAAGTTCCGGGGTCCCACCCTATAACCTACACGCCCCTGAACGCATCTAACTTAATCCCATCGAAGCTATCATCCCCGTCAACTTCCACACCAACAAATCCGTTAAACTCAAGCTTCCATGAGTAGCAGGGTAAAAGTGTGAGATGCACTGCAAAAGGTCTGAATGAGACTCGTAATGGGAAACCCAAGGTTAAATTGGTGTTTTAGAGCTTAAGTGGTCATAGCGCAGATGGAATCCCAAGTCAACCTGTTGAAGTGATTCTAATCAATGGTTCAACACTCGTGGATCCTCTGTGACCTGGATAAGAAAGTTGATAATTCCTAAGTTAGAAAATAATTTCTAGCTATATTTTAGTGTAGATCTAAGTAAGAAAGTTTAGCTTCTACCTAGCCCCCTCTAACCTTAGGAATGAGATAATAGTTTTTCTAATACCTAACTTAGAAAATAGTTTCTAGCTACATCTTGCCCTAATCCCCTTAGGTATAGAAATAATGTTACATGACAGATAGGGTCACGTACCGGAACCAGCATTATAAATGATGGTTCCAACGGGTCTCGCTGGAGACAACAACTTAGAAAAACACCCAATTTACTTGCTATTTTCAATCTCTATCTTTCCTTTTTACTTGATGAATCTAACTATCTAACGGCTAAATCTAGCCTAATTCAGGCTGTAACTGGCTTACACTACTTAACCGGTTACAGCTACCTGGCCCGCTAGATGCGGCCATTCGTGTCTATGACGGCAGTCGAGACGTCTCCCGCCAGGGACGAGAATGCAATTTTGGGAACGAGACGCCGATGCGATATACCACATGGGACAAGCGGACGAGTGGCCATGGTCGTGCAACTTCTCGGGTGAGAACGGCGAAACATCATGCGGGGACTATGGTTACCATGAAGGAGAGTTTGCGGCGGCGGATCTTCGGCCGGGGCGACATCCTCCGTCATCATCCTAGGCTGTGGTGTCTTAGGTGGTAGAAATGTACTGACGAAGTAAGTGCATTCACTCCCGTCGTTCAGGTATTTGAGACATCCGGGACAAGAAAAGAAAAGAAATCCTTAGTTTAAATAAACACGATCTAGTCTCATTGCCTTAGTTATTTAAGCCCCAACAAATAAAGTACAAATACAAGTCAAAGTCTCGAACATGATGCTGCACTTGCCTTTCCAAAAACTCCCCATCTCCTCTAACAAGGCCTGCCACTGGATGTTGGCGTTCGCTAATCGTCATTCTCATCTCCTCCCTCTGTCTTATTCTTCCTTGACCCGTTCGTTTTCCCTTGACCCTTTCTCTTTCCAACGCGGTCGATAACGTCCTCAAGGGGACAATCGAACTCATCCCAACCCTCTGTTCCTGCGCTCGTGTTCGCTCGACATTTCAGGCAACTTCTTCCATGCTGCACAAACAACTTATGCAGCCCGTACTTGAGGTGGTTTGGGATACGGACCTCGAGATGGCTGAATGCTTCATCTCTCGTTGCCTTGGGGGGAATCCACTTTAGCCATCCGCTCAATCGATGAACATGCGTATCAACCGCAAAACTGGGCATCCGCAAGCAGAACAGAATGACACAAGATGCAGTCTTGACCCCAATTCCTGGGAACTTGGTAAGCTCAAGCATCGCCTCCTCGGGCAGCATCCCGTGCATGTGATCCAAGGAGATGAGATTCTGCTCAGCTTTCAGAATCTCCAGGTCCTTTTGCCCTTGGGTTTTGCCCGAAGTACCCATCGCTTCAATTGGTTTGCCTGACTTTTTCTCCGCCATGAAGGTTTCTCGCCGCGACTTGTTCTCCTCGAAGACCATCTCAAGAATGTTCTTGATGTCCCGGCCCTTGATTTGAGCCAATCCGCCACACTTGATGGCTTGTACGATGTCAGGTAACGGGGCTTGGCGAACTTTGTCCCAATCCACACTGCCCTTACCAATTCCCTCCTTGAGGACTCCGAACTTGTCCACGAGACCTCTGAAAGCTGCACTCGAGTTCGAGTTAGATGTATTCGCACTTAAGCGTGTGCGGACCAAAGCGTCCAGAACCGAAGGTACTTCTCCGCAACCCGACACCTCCAGTGATGGGGCAGGTATCTTGTCTGGTGCCTTACATTCTCCATGAGCCTTTGCCAACATGTGATATACTTGATTGCAGTCGTCAGCCGAAGGAGCCTCCCAGTTAGGAAAAGGTGTAATGCCAGGAGTGAGTCCGTAAGGGTTTTTCTTTGATTTCTTTGGTGCGCTCCGAGGCATCATCTCCTGGGCCGTATCCTTGTTGTCGGCTGGTTCTTTCTTCATTGCTTTCTTCTGGAAAGTGGGCTTCCTTATCGACACCTTTTCCCGTTTTTCCTCTTCCGTCGAACCCTCATCGGCGTAAGTCATCATCACCCCGGAGCGCCTTTGTCGAAGTTTTCGCCTTGTAGGCTCTTGGGCTTCCTGGCCTTGTCTTTTTTCAGGCAAGCTCGGTATGTGCTTCAATTCTTTCGGGGCATCTTCGCTCTTGACTATGCTAGTCTCCTCGAGAATATTGGCAGCGGTCATCAAGCCCTCCTGCTTGACGGGGAGAGCAGACTCAATGCTCCGGGTTACATCGTCCGAGCCCTTCTCTTCAGGCACGTTCTGCCCTCTGGACCGCCTACTTCTTTTTTGCGGCGGGCTGGTTGTCTCTTCAACCTTTCTCTTGCGTAGAGTGCGTGCCGCCATGATGCTCAGGGATGGTGTCAAGGTCGTGAGTTGCAAATAGAACGGCGTCTGAGCTTTAGAATTTTGATCTTGAATTATCTCAAGGTGCAATGTCAACTTCGGTTATCATGCCCACTGCGTGTCGTTACGTGTTGCTGATAACCCGGTGTTTTTATTGCGAGTTTGAGATTGTATCTTGGTCAGGGTCGAGAGATGGCACTGAATATGCCTTCTTCCAGAGGCTGTGAAATTTAGTAGCCTCTGTCGCGGAGCAATCCTGGAAGCTGGATGAGGGCTGGGTGTTAATTGTTGAAGCTTAGTGGTATAGAAGTAATTCATACATTCTCCGAACGATAAGGTAAATTAGGTTACGAAAGTCGCACAAGATGAATTAGACGCTGATTGTGTGGATTTTCTTGTGTGGTATAGGAACAAAATCGATGATGAATGAATGGCAAAGTTGTTAGTCTACATGCGGGAAGGGAGTGACTAGTCCGGCTAGTCACGTGTTACCCCTGGAGGTTGATAAGTCAGACCCAACCCTATCTTATAAGAAAAGACAACCATTCTGCTCATACCCTTCTAGCACCTATGTCTAGGCTCGTGAGATCGACTCTTACGCCTCGAAGCTGTGACCAGTAAAGCTGAGACTGATATCGGCTAATGGTACTTGTTTGACACCGACTACTTAGTCCCGTGATATTCAACTCTAAGAGACCTACGATAATACTTCTTAAAGTATCAAGATGCTATGAAAAATTAAAATAATTAAAACTGATTTGATCATAGATCACTTACATATTAAAACTTTTTTTCCCAGTTTCTTTTTCAATTCAACATTTTTAATTTATCCCTTAACAAGCACGGCTAGTAGGTTATTCAGGGAGCCCCCTGTGTCGCGCGTGCGAGGCCCTGAGATGTAAGGGACCCTACAGTGCTGGCCAGTGCACAGCCTATAAATACGGTATAGGCCCGACTCTTTGGCCTCGCTAGCTAACAGCCAGGCCCTCTGCCGCATCAGTAGGCATCGACTAAAACTCTTCACAATGGGTATCACGTTATGAAGGAGACCGAATAGAAGGGTTGCAATGTAATGTATTACTACGCTAAGCTGCACCCTTCCCTCCGGATCTGTCAAATCGACGCAGGATCAACGACTTGGCAGGGCGGTTGCAGATGATATGTTGCATCTCTAGGAGATTTTATGACGCCTTGAATACACTCGTGCTTGAATTGAAGTCTAGGAAAACACGGCTTCGAGGCAGCGAGTCGCCATGACTTGAACACACGAGAACTCAACTCCAGATGCCGTGTTCCGCGCCAAGTGACTGAGGTACTGTTTCTATGCTTACGATATATGAACGCATAGGCGTGTGTCTTTCCACCGTTCCAAAGCACAAATGTGTGTATCTTGGGCATCTTCTGTACGAGGACCCTGGCTCGCCATGGCCTTCACTAGGATCAAACAAATGGGATTAGAGTATATGGACTGGCCGCTTTGGAAACGGATCATAGAATTTATAGGAGTCCTTAAATACCATATTAATCGGTTGAAGGTATCGGGAAGATTATTTTGCATTGCAAACGAAAGACCTGTCTCCAAGCATCGGCGGTGGAGGATCAGGATGTAGTCAACATGACGAGAAGATGAAATGCGAAATTCCTGCTCCAGGTGTGAGTGCGTACCTCGATCATGAAGTTCTCTGTGCGAGTTTTCGTATATCGCGCCCATGGCTCATAGAACATATGCTCCATACGATCAAGTTTGCTAAGTAACAGGCCAAATTCTGTTGGAGAAACACAACGCCGGAGTTGTCGACGGATAACGAGGGTGGTGACTGGTTTAACTCGAGGCAACGTTTCGCGGAACATCGTTCAACTTTTGTAGTATTTGTCTATTGTGTAGATTACCGTCTGTCTTTTCGCTGCAATGGAGTCGGCCTTACTGAATGATGAGCATGGGAGCTGCGTCCCCTAGTGATTGATGCCTGTGTTACCAACTACCGTAAGCGCAGTGAAGTATATCGCTCTGGGCGGGCTCTGACTACGAGCCGTGGTTACGATGGTCGAACAGTAATTTCAGCTTGCAATTATCACTTCGTAGATGCTAACTGATGAGATGATTTTGCTGCTCAGAGGCTTCCTCTTACTACGCTGTCACATCTCAAGGGCCTCGAACAGCTTATCGTATCTGAGATACAGTCTTTTAGCCCAAACTGCCAATTCTATCTAGCGCTTTCTCACTAATTTCTCAGATTCTCAGCCACCTTTCTCAGAAATATCACAAAAGCACAACAATAAGGATGATTCACTATCAAATATTAACCGAGCTTGAGGTTTCAGGAGGTTTCGGCATCCTATCTTGCTATTTCTTCAAACTTTCCCTCTCGCCTCCTCTGAATTATTGGAGGCGAGTTATAGCTCTTTTCTTGACCAAGACTGGTTTTTGGTAAGCTTTCTCTTGAATCTCCTCCCTCTCCCGGCGGCCGTGCGTGGAGCGAGGATATGCGTCAAGCATAATCCATCTCGTTCGCTAGTCTCCGCCATTCGAGGGCGAGACTGTTGTTGGAGTTGATAATTTGGTATATAACCCTAACAGTCTGTAGACAGGCAGAAACTTCACTCTCCAAAGAGGAACCCTGAATACATTGCTACTACCACGAAACGACTGGAGCCTGGCGCAGCTATCATGCCGATTCAGTCAAATGTCGTCTTGGATGAGGGCAATGAAGTTCAATTCCTGACGGAAAGATCATCGATCCGATCAAGAGGTGCGAGGTCGTCCTCATCGTGCACCCTGGGCCTTGAAGTTGACCCAGAGTCGGTCGAGGATCCTTTCGAGGAAGAAATCATTGATCTCACAGATGAGGATCACGACTTTTCGAGGCATTCCTTGGTCGAAAACGGCGAGGTTTCTCTCGAATCGCATGCGCAGGGCAACCTCATGGTCAAGCCTGGAATCGTTCTAGAGGTCAACGGTTTGCATCTTGGCAGACATCGGATTAGTTTCATCTTGGTTCGAGTCGTTGTTCGATTGCCGACCACCGGGGAGATAAAATTCCGCGGAACGCCTCTTGCGAGAACCAGAGATTTGTTAGGGAAGCTTCCTAAGAAGCCCAACGAAGTCTGCATGATCGTACATTACGACGATCCGAATAACAAGACCGGGCTGACAGGTCTTGTCGACGTTTCCCCGGCCGACGTGGTCACGAAGCGTTCGGTCAATTTTACCAACGCCGTATGGCCTGAGCATTGCACCGATATAACGCCTTTCCAACACCTACCGACCAGAGACGATAGGGCCAAAGCTTGCCAACGGATGGGAACCTTGACTTGCCGCTAGAAGCTGGAGGTCCATTATACTGCCCAAGGGAACAAGGTTAAACCACAAGAGGAGGCAATTGTGCGAATTCACCCGAATGAAGTAAGAGATGCTGCTTATAGAGCATCCGAGGAAGTTCTTTGCTATCGATGGAGAGGTGGTCGAGTCAAGGGGGGCTCCTGGGTGCCGTCGCGGCGTCATCATCAACTCAGTTGTATCGATGTTGAAAGCAGACAAGATGACTCCCTCGCCGACTCACGCCGACAACCTGGTCAGCAGTACACAATGTTCGACGCTTTCTCGGGAGCTGGTGGAGTGTCACGAGGAGCCAAAATGGCTGGCTTCAAGGTCCAGTATGCCGTTGACAAAGCAGAAGAAGTCTGGCAGACGTACAAAGCGAACTTTAGAGACACGGAACTATTCAAAATGTCGCTGGACAAATTTGTTGCCAGGCTTGGCGATCGGCATATTCGAGTCGATGTTCTGCACTTTTCCCCTCCATGCCAATACTTCTCACCGGCACACACCCACGCTTCAGTCCACGATGACGACAATATATTTGCCCTCTTCGGTTGCAACCAGCTCATTCACAAGACCCGACCTCGTATAATTACCGTTGAGCAAACTTTT
The DNA here is from genome assembly GCA_024112705.1 of Microcera coccophila. Lineage (NCBI taxonomy): Eukaryota > Fungi > Ascomycota > Sordariomycetes > Hypocreales > Nectriaceae > Microcera > Microcera coccophila. Next base: position 51,223 of record JAMYIC010002408.1, on the reverse strand, counting down.
GGTATCACCCATGATCACCATATTGGTTATCTTTGGGCCCTGATTGGCGATTTCACGCAATTTGGATATTCAGTCAGATGGAAGGTTGTGCGATTTAGTACCTGGGGCGCCGCGCAAGATCGAAAACGACTCATCATCATTGCCGCCGCCCCGGGCGAGACGCTACCCCCGTTCCCTGAAGCAACCCATTCTGAGCACGGCGGAGACGGTCTTCGGGCGTTCAACACAATCGGCCGGGCGATCAATGGCTTAGGGGATGGGGACGATTTGCACGATCTCGATCGAGTGAGATACTTTCAACCTTGCAGAGCTCCTTACGATGCCAATCGTCTCGCAACCACCATCACCACGGGTGGTGGGGATACCTACTACCCAGATGGAACGCGGGAGTTCTCCTTGAGAGAACTTGCCAATTTACAAGGGTTCCCCAAAAATCATCGATTCTTCGGTACCAAAACTTCTATCAAACGACAAATCGGCAATGCTTTCCCGCCTAACATTGTGCGCATGCTCTACAAACACATCGAGGAGTGGTTGCGGAAAGAAGATGGCATGAGGCCTTACCAGCCTCCGCCGGATGATGTCGTCATGATTGATGATGAGTCGGACATTTCGATCAACTTGGCAGATGATTCTGAACATGAGGGATCGCCTGACATGGATGAAGAGGTTTTGGAAATTATTGACGAGGGGAGAAGTCGGACCATCCGAGTAAATTACGAGGAAGACCGGATGGTAATCGACCTGACATAGTTGCATCGTTGCGTTCACCCAATCGAATTTTCGGAGAGCGAGAAGGAGGAAGAGCCTGGAGGATTTCGTTTGCTCGTTGATGTTCATGTCTGGCCGTTTTACTTGGAAATACCTTTGTTTGTTTTTTTGTAAAAGGTCGGATGGAAGTATGTTGGGGCAATTAATTACGCCGAGGTATTAGTCCAGGCCTATCTAGTCAATCACTGTTCCGCCCTGTTTTTTCGGAAGCCCTCCAAACGCTCTATCGTATAACGTGGCCGCGGTATATATCGCAATTCCATCACCTTGCTGTCTCTTCTGTTCATGACCGAGTTTTCAGCTATTCGTGCCACTTGCGGAAAGTGTCCATGACGGTAGTGAAGACGACGAGAAGAATACCACCTCCAGGACCAAGTCGGAGAACCTAGTGAACTTAGCATTTGCACAGCTTCACGGGGCATGCTCCGGACAGGCCTACCTTGGGGATGAATCCTTTGTACAGAGCGCCAAAGCCTTCCTCCTTAGCCACGGTGAAGACTGCAGGCCATGCCCAGTTGTACTTGGGAATAACGCCGGGGATCTTGGTGGTGTTCTGAATTCGGCTTTTGACGACGTCAAAGGGAGTGTTGAGGATGGTACCGACAGTACCACCGACGGAGCCGGAGATGAGATCGTTGACCATCTGTCCCTGCTTGGTCTCACGCTTGGGCATGAGTTGTCGGACCTGAAAAATGCAGCCAAAGTAACCGGCGTTCCAGACAATGTGGCGCCATAGAGTACTCTCAAGTCCCTGGTAGAGGGTGAGAGGACCCTCATTCTTGATGGTCTTGGTGACGCAGTCAACCATGCCGGTGTACTTTCCAGCAGAAGCCTTGTCCTGTAGACGAATCTTGACGAGCTCGAAGGGGACGACGACGAAGGATTCGGTAGCGCCGGCCGTGGCACCGGTGAGAACGGACAGTTGCTGGTTCATTTGAGTAACGCCGAACATGTTGCGGTAGATCTTACCCCATTCATCGTTGGCAGCGAATTTGGTAGCTCGCTTGGGAGCCTCCATAAGAATAGGAGCAGAGATGCCGCGATAAAGTCGCGAGAAGCTAAGAAAGAGAGAGAGTGTGTCAGTCATGATGGCGGGGGAGAGCGAAATCGGCGTGAAATCAGTACCCCTCGTTCTTGATAATCTTGCGGAAGCAGTCGAGCATGCCATTGTAAGAGTCGGCGCCGGCACCGGTACCAGTTTGCAATTGACTGTGTTGGTTAGCATTCCGAGAGGAGGAGTGGAAGCAAAATCGTCGTACACTCGGGTCTTGACTACATCAAGCGGGTACCTGAATCCCAGTTAGCATCGCGGCGCGCCGGTGTGAGGGGGCGAGCGCGTACATGACCAGAATCTACCCAAGGACAATAGATTAGGACAAGGCGCAGAACAGGAGGCAATTGGTGATTCGCACCTCCGAAACACCAGCAATGGCGCCTGAGCCGAGGGTTAGCTAAATTTCGTCCATGACGAGTTATCGGGGCAGCGTCATACCTGCGGCGAACTGGTAGATGAAAGGGAGGGGCTTCTCAGTGGTGGCCATTTTGAACTGGCGAAAAGACTTGAACAGGACAGAGAGACAGATAAATTAAGGAGCAGGCAGACGGCGAAGAAGAGGAGAAGAGACCGAGCCGGAGGGCATCTGCAAGACAAGGAGACGGGAGGGAATTTCTTGGTGGTCACGTCTCTTATCGGGTTAGCGATAACATGGAGCCAAGGCTAAACAAAAACCCACCCCACATTCGGAAGATGCTAGCTCAGCCCAACATCCGGGTCTGTCCGCCCTTATTTATTTCCCTACTTTCCCCTGATGTTCTTTGGTCTTTCTTTGCTCCTGCTCTGCTGTCTGTCGATATATCTTTTAAGTATCATTGGGGGAAAATCTTTTCCTCCATCAAATCACCCCCCATCAATCCTGTACGTCTATCTTGCTACCTTTTTAATACCTGCAACAAGATAGCAAGGTATCTTTCGTAATATTCCCTCCTAGATATGAATTACCCCATGCGTGTTCCCTCACTTACACTCCCTAATCGTGACTATTTTTTGGACAGCAGTTTCGACGGGTCCCTGCTGAGGACGGAGGTCTCCTTGTTGTTGGAAGTGATACCAAGCGGCCTTGAATTGGATCTATCACCGCTTCTAGCAGCAATTGGCAGCAGTGAAGGGAGCTGGCTGTCTAATCGTCGACATCCGCTGAGGCATGCCGACTATCTAGGCATGTTTGAGCCCTGGTAAGCCGCAAACCATCCATTCGTCCCCGCAGACCCCTTGCATCTAAAAGTCAAGAGTTGTTGGAGAGGAAGAAGGCAAGGGTCCCCCTGCCGGTGACCTCAATACTCTCATGATTCAATCTGAGTCACTATTAATCATTGGACCCCTCTGCTGGCAGAGAAGCATTGACACTTCTGGAGCTTCCCCATGCCTCTGCCTGTTCCGGCCAAGCGGCCTCGTTCCCGCAGGTTAACCTGAACCCATGAGCGCCATGGCATGTCCATAATCAACCTCCCGCAGAAGCGTCTGAACATTACCGACAACGTTATGGTTAAAGCTGCATCACGGAACCTATCAATGATTGCTCTTAATCCTAGCCATGTGCTAGTTTAATCAAGATGCGGCAAAGCCCTATCTGCCCGCCAACCCAGCACACCTTGAGGTGGTGGGCTGCTATTGGCTGTTTTATCTACAGCGGGCTTCCGAAAATGCATGGGTGTCCCACCAGGCAGGCAGGCGCCTGAGTTCGATTTGGCAGGCCTAATAGGCTATGGTGACGCGCACAAATGCAACCGGCCTCTCGGGACCCCCCCAATTCCTATTCTCGATGGCGAACAATATCTCGACATTTCTTCACGATAAATTACCTCAAGGCTCCATCTCTCTCACCTGAATTGCCTCGGGTCACGAACTGTAGTTTGGATTTATAAACCACCGACCCCGCCGATTCTGAAGCCCAAAATCGACACGCACGAACCGTCCGCCGGCTTACACGTATCATATCCGAGCATCGTATCGTTCTTACACAAACGTCACGTCAATCCTGCATCGCCTGAGCCGCCGCGCACGAGCTTGAATACTCTTCTTGAGCTCTCCAGCGCTTCAAATTGCACCTTTAAATACGCCGTGATCCTTTGAGAATCACAGCGAGGTGTCATTTCGAGCGCTAGGAAGAGCGGCCTTACTTGGTGCCGCCGCCTGCCCATGAGTCATCTACTGTGGAAATACTACTGGGAAAACGATGTCGAACGTTTTCGACGTCTCCTGGCCCCAGCCGGCTACAATTCCCAGGCAGCTTCTTCCAAGAGCCCGGCAGCAGGCGGAGGAGTCGGGTTCACAGGGGGAAGTCCAGGTGCGCTCGGCACCTCGCCGCGAGTCGGCGCAAAGTCGAGGCGGGCTTCGGGATACCCCCAAACTCCCAGCAAGTCCAAGGATGTCAACGCAAATATTGGAAGATTCGAGGTCAACAACCGTGATCATGCTGGCTTGACTGTCCTGCTGCGGGCAGCTTCTTCGACTGATCCGAATGCACGAGAATTCGTTCAGGCACTCGTTGAACATCCGGCCGTTGACCTCTATGCGCAAGATCCCGAAAGTGGCTGGAATGCCCTTCACCGATCGCTCTACGCCGGAAATGTTTCGATTGCGCGGCTACTCTTGGAGAAAGAACGCGTGGATTTAACGAATCACAATCTGAGCTCCATAAGCAAGGTCGGTCTTCTGATCAAGACCAAGGACCACGAAGGTCACAGTCCTTTTGATGTTTACAATTCGACCATCGCCTTGAGATCCCTGAAGGCAGCAGGCGAAACTGCAAAGTCAGACAGTGACTCCGAGAGCGATGATAGCATGCCCGACGGGGCCCAAAAGTGAGCGACTTCCTCTTGGTCATCCATCAAGCTGCTAACATATCCCAGCATAGTCAAGCTGGCTCATCGGCTCCATTTCTCCGTTGATGGTGATGAGCTCTTCGTGTTCGGAAGTAACAGAAACCTCTCCCTGGGAATCGGTGACGAGGACGACCGCCAGTATCCTGAGCGTATTCATCTGAAACGACCGGACCAGCTTCTACATAGATTTTACGAAAATCACCTTGCCCGCCATGAAATCGAGGGCTCCGTTACTTTACCAGATCTAAGCGAAATCCCAACTTTGGTGCGAAATCGACCCTTGGTGATACAAGATGTTGCTATGGCTAAGCTGCATAGCGCTATCTTAACTACAGATCCCGTGTCTAACCTCTACATCTGTGGGGTTGGGCGAGGTGGACGGCTTGGCCTTGGTGACGAGAATACTCAGTTCAAGTTTGTGTCAGTCCAGGGCCCACTGGCCGACAAGAAGGTCCATCTGGTTGCCTTAGGACAAAACCATACCATGGCTGTAGCGGACAATGGAGAGCTTTGGACTTGGGGACTGAACTCCGACTCCCAGCTTGGCTATGTTCTACCAGCGCCGCTTAAAGCGGAGGAGGAGCCTATGAGTCTTTTTCCTCGCCAAGTTTTTGGCCCCCTGAAAAAGGAGACAATTCTCGGGATTGCAGCCTCAGCCCATCACTCAGTTGCTCATACCGGTTCTTCCCTCTATTGCTGGGGTAGAAATGTCGGCCAGCTTGCCCTCATGGATGCTGATTCGAGATCGCTCGAAGTCCAATGCGTCCCTCGAAAGGTGGCGGCCTCTCTCCTCGCTTCGCCTATCCAAATGGTCTCGGCAACTGATAAAGCAACTACTTGCCTCCTTTCGAACCGTACTGTCTGGATCTTTGCCAATTATGGTTACAACTTGGTCAAATTTCCCTTCCCTGACGTTTTTACCAACCATAATCTCACGACGGCCTCTTTCTCTAATCGTTACGACCCGAGTCGGAGAGACATCAGCTACATTACTTCGGGAGGTGATACAATTGCAGCGGTCACTGCTCGTGGTGACTTGTTCACTATGGAGCTCAACAACAAAGGAGATCTGAGCCAGTCCGTTTCTTCTACAACCAATCCATCCAAGATCAAGGGCTCAATAACGCAGCCTCAGTGTATATGGGATTCTCGAAAGGATGGCGTGGCCTCTGTAGGTATTGGAGAGCACGGGTCTGTTATCATTTGCACCGCATCCGGCGCTGTTTGGAAACGAGTCAAGCGGACCAAGGGCAAGATCACTGGATTTGGAGAGTCCAAAGATGCGAAACGAAAGGCCTTCAAATTTCAACGTGTACCCTACATCACTAATTGCGTTGGTGTACGAAGCTCCAATTCCGGAGCCTTTGCCGCTATACGAAAGGACAACAAAGTCATGTCTGAGGAGATCGTTGTTGAGGGGCAAAGTTTGTGGGAAGACGTTGGTTCTCTGCTCTGTCTCAACGACTTCGAGCCACCCCAACCGAGCCAAAAAACGAAAGAGGCTCACAGATCGTGGTTCGCGGCCATTGTTTGCGTAGATCCCGGGTCACTTGCTTACCCAATCTTACGATCAGTGGATATCGAGAAAGACCTAGCACATTGGCTTCAGGTCAATTCTTTCCAGTACAGTAATTGTGACGTGGAAATATGTTCCTCTTCACTGCCAGAAGTGCAAATTCCGGTTCACAGTTGGGTTCTTGCCGGACGGAGCCCTATCTTGCGAGAAGCATTTTCTGAGCTCCATATCAAGGGCAGCTGCGGGACAGATATGTTCAGTATCGAAAGAGTGCAAGATAAGCTCCGGTTGATGCTACTAGAAGTCGACATCTTTACTGTTCTGAATCTAGTTTTTTGCATGTATCACGACGAACTCATACCGGTCTGGAGATACACACGACAAGTATCACACTTAGCTTTCCGGTTCCGACACGTTCGGATCGAACTGATGAAGATGGCGACGAGGCTCTCTATGCCCAAACTTGAGGCCGCCGTTCGAATGCAAACTTCTATGGAGCCGTCCCTGGCCACCGACTTCCGCGAGGCTATTTCTCATCCTCGCTTCTTCGATGATGGCGATGTCATCATCGAACTCGACGGGGACGAAGTCACATTGCATAGCCAGCTTATTTGCCAAAGATGTCCATTCTTCGAAGGCTTGTTCCATGGCCGCTCTCAGGGCCAATGGCTTGCCGGTCGTCGTGATGGCTTGGACACGGCGGGGAAGGTGAAGATTGACCTCAGACATGTCCCTCCTGAGATCTTCGAATATGTGATAGCGTTCTTGTACGCAGATGTCGGGCGGGAGTTATTTGACGACCTCACAACCGATACACTGGACGAATTCTCAGAGATTGTCATGGATGTGATGAGCGTTGCTAACGAGCTTATGCTTGATCGATTGTCGCAGATTTGTCAAGCACTGATAGGGAAGTTCGTGACAACAAGGAACATTTCCAATCTCCTTAACGATATCAGTCCATGTTCAGTGGCCGTGTTCAAGGATGCCGGCCTCGAGTATATTTGTCTCCAGCTAGAGTCAATGTTGGAAAACCACCTCCTCGATGGTCTCGACGGATACTTACTGTCGGAGCTGGATGAGAAAGTCCGCGATAATCAGCTTGCACATTTCCCGTTTGCGCGGAGCAGGGAGGCCGAACTCTTACTCCATCAGAAATATCCAAACCTTGCTGGCGATATTGATGATGAACGGCAAGCTAGGGTGAGGGATATGGCATACAAGCTCAACCATAAAGACGATGAGAAGAAGCTATCTTCCTCGATCAAACCCCGTTTGGGGAGTTTAGATGAGTCTGCTCCCACACAATCCCTTGACATAACTCGCCACAAGTCTAAGGGAGGTCGTAACGAGTCCTTCAGCCCGAGCTTACGGTCTCAGAAGTCTCAAGGAGATCTAATTTTTAACATGGAAGACGAAGACGTGCCTGCTGGTAGTCCCCAGTCGTCATCAAATGAGTTGCCAGAGACTCGTCTGACCATGGAGTCCGAGAGTATGCCAAAATTGCCGAAGGCCTGGCGTGAACCAAAAGGGAAAGGACGCGCAGAAGATATTCCGGGCTCGATTCCTACTCCAGCGCTACCGGGTTCTCTGTCCTTCACAGTGGCATCTGCAGACTCCAGGTTTCGAAGGCCGCTGGGGACTCCAGTATCTAAGGAGGGTAGCCCTTGGGCTGCTTCGGCTTTGGGAACGTCTAAGCTCGACCTCAGAGACATCATGTCTGAAGCATCGTCTAAAACATCGGCTCTCACCGCCGGACTCAGCGAGCAGAAGGCAACAGATGCATCGACAATTAAGTCCCAAAGCAAGGTTTCTCAGAAAGAGCGGAAGAAACAACTTCAGCAACAAGCGGCTGCGCAGGCTGCTGCTAAGGAGCAGCAAGCTAGCCGCACCCCTTGGGAGAATGGGGCAGCTGGCGAACGGCCTGCCGCATGGAAGGCTACCTCGCCTGGTCCAAAACCGTCCATTAAAGATACCATGGCGAACGAGTCGAGAATGCCGAGAGCTGTCTCGGCTAATACCAAACCTCTAGTAGCGTCTGAGACAACATCAAGGTCGACACCGCAGCGAACCGCGTCACCCGACACCAGATTCCCGGGACAAGGACGTACGAACAGTTCTCCTGCGGGGGTGGTGGGGTCCGCCGGGCAGGCTAAGAAACCTCTGGTGCCACATTCCAAGTCGTACAAAACGATTTCACCGAAAGCAGAAACGATATTGGGATTGAGCATGACGGATATCATTGGGCAACAGGAACGAGAACAGAAGCTGGTTAGAGAAGCTGTTGCGAAACGATCACTACAGGAAATCCAACAAGAGCAGGCATTCCAGGAGTGGTGGGATCAAGAAAGTCGTCGCGCTCAAGAGGAGGAGGCCCGAAAGAAGAACCGGAGTAAAGATAAGGAAGATAAGGGACCGAAACGGGGTCGCCGAGGCAGAGGCGGCAAAACAAAAACAGTCGAAGCTGCGGGTGACGGACAAGGTAGAGGTCCAAGCATGGGGGCGAAGGCAAACGGACTCGGCGGAACATCTTCATCATCCACTGGGGACAACAAAGGCGCTAGGAAAAGGGACGGCAACAAGTCCTGAGAGTCATGGGTCGTATGAGGACCATAGCACTCGACGATGGACTAACGGAGTTCAGGACCATATCTATTTATTCGCTTCACGTATATATCGAGACTTTCTTCGTGTCACAACGATCTTATTTGTTCAATACCGCCTTCAACTTGACGCATAGGACTCTGCCTTTGCCGCTATGAGACGCCAAATTTGGCCTAATTCTCCTCTCCTGTGACTGTTTGGCTATGGACATTCTAGCAAGACTCGGCTCACGCCTCACAGTATAACATACACAAATACCGATGATCCCACACAATGCCCATAGTAAATTAACCCCTTTTTTCAATCTTAAATGCGATTTATGCCCTAGTCAACTTGTAGGTCATGCAGATGTCCACGGGCTAGGGCATTTTTACCTACGTTGAGAGGGGGGAGTCAAAGCTTGCAATGTAAAAGACTAATCATGGAGTAATACTACAGCTCAAAGGAAACAAATCGATTATGCTTACTAGCGAGACCCAAGCCGCCACAAAGAGCCAACCTGAAGTCCCAATAGCCAGCCAGCCTCCAAATCTACACCAGCAGGTCAAGATTAGGGTGGTCTAATATCCCGTCTCGCTGTTCATGGATCGACCTGTCTATGTCTGGATGCATGTCGTCAACGCCCAGTATCATAGGGCATTATATTCATACCCTTGCCGTGGGCTGATAGCACCATGCGGCCTCGTTTACCTTGAATCTCGGCGGCGATCAGCTTATCTCGAGAACGCCGGGCCGGTATCGCAATAAGATAAGGAGGGGCTTTCTCGATTAGGACCGTCCTTCCCCGGACCAGAGTGAGGACCAAACCGTTGGCGGGCCAGCTCGCCGTCCATGCTGGTAACCCGAACCAGCGCTGTGCACACCAATAGACGCGGAGAGATCGTTGGCGCTGATGTGATTGTGCGAGTGTCTTGTCGCGCGTTGACCACCTCAAGGACAGGAAGGGTCGGCGGTGTGGGGGCGCATGCCGAGCACCCTGGAGAGAGCCCTATCAGGGTATTGTGATACGGTACTTCATACGTGCACCCACAACGATCCCCCTCGCCTCCGCTAGAACAACCCCATAAAAACCAGTCCACTGGCAGGCTCTCATGCACCTGCTGCTCAGGCCTGCCGGGGGGAGCTTCCACGGTGGAGTAACCCCCCCCTTCGACCCTTGACCGACAACGCTGCACCCCTGCCCGTCGAGGAGGCGGCTATTCTGCTGCAGTCGACGTCTGTCTCGTTGTCTCCTTAGTCGCTTCTGCCTTGCATCTTGTCTCATTCATTAGCATAATTGCGCGCGCGCATCAAGGCTGCCGTCACCACCAAAAGGTCCTAGATGCCGATCCAGGACTGAAGTTGCAGGACCTCAACACCTTCAGTGAGTGTGTCCGTAGTGCGATGTGCGGCTCTGGCCGATGACGACAGCCGCTCGCCGTCCGCCCTTATCCTTATCCATCCTTCCACACCCTGGACATCACGAGGGCCTTGGGTCTTGGGACTTCCTAACTTCCCTCTGCTTCCTCGCTTCCTCCCTCGCCAGACGCCTTCTCATTGACACCTGTCTCCCGCATCATACACCAACCGCGTTTCATGCAACGTTTGCCTTTTGACCCGACGAGGGAGGATTCGCTAACTCGAAAAGCCCCCCGGCACCTTGGGAGCCTGGGCCAGGTCAGCCAACCAGCCTTACCTGAACGAGTACCGATACCAACCAAGCAGCCTTGGAAGACCCTAGCCGTTCGTTGCCTGTGACTCTGTCGGTGACTCTGCAGCTTCCCGTCAGCTCCATCCTGGGGTTTTTTTTACACTTTCTGCTGTCCTCACCTCGAGTAAAGGTCGAAGCCCAAACGAAACCGCTAACTGCATCTCCTCCGGCTATCGCGATATGAGCCATGGATGAGCTGGTCTGGTAGCAGGCCGATATCCCCGTCCAGCTCGATTCCATCTCGACACGCATCTCTACCCCCAGCTCCATCGATATCATCTGCCATTGCTAGCCACTATGCATCAACAACCTCGAGTCCCTGTGAGGATCTCATCCCCCGCGGTGGTTCCCCAATCTAGACCGAACCGAACAAGTACTCCGAGAGAAGCAGCTTTGGGAGGTCGTTCACGGGCTGGATCGACCATCAGAAGCCCTCTCCATTCACCTACCTCCGAAATGCCCCCTACATTCGGTCCCCCTGCCGACTCTGTCAAAAAGCTCGACCAAATCATTCAAGTGCGTGGACCTTGTGGAGTGGACCTGGGCTGGGTCGGATGACTGATTGAGTTGCAGAACTTCTATGCCAAAGTGGCAGCGTTGATTCTTGATTCCCGTATGAAACTCAAGCCCAAGCGTGATGTCAAGGGCATGCGGAAGCCAAATAAATGGGTATGCATTTGTGTACCATTGACCCTCCAAACTCAATCAGCTCACAAGGTCCTACAGTTTCAAATCGACACGGACGAAATCGATGACTTCAAAGAAGAACTCGCAACTTGGAAGAATTGCGGCAGTCTCGATAACCTTCCACCCGCAATGGTCATTGAGGTCTACCTCGACACGTCTCGATTAAAAGAAAGTCAAAGTCTTGTTATTGTCGACGAGAATGGCAAGAGATGGGATGTTCTGGAGCAGCTGAATTCTTCGGGATCGTCGAGCGGAAATAGCCCTCCACGAAAGAATGCCGAGGTGGTACTCGAGAGATGGCGTGTCGACCTTAAGCACACCGGTGTTACACCCACCGACGATTTTGGACCCATTCTGCCCACCATTTACAAGAAGGCCATTGTCTTCTTCAGGTCCTTGTTCATCACGACCCGACTGCTGCCCGCTTGGAAGTTCGCCAGCCTCGGTCCGGTCAAGAATTCACACCCAGCGCTCGTCCCGCGATGTAGAATTCGAATGTCGGAGCCTGACAGACAACGACCTGATCGGCTAAGGTCGCCCATTGACGGAAGGTCGGATCCAGTGACAGAGTATATGTTTGGCGATCTCGAGGTGCCGGTCGGTAGACTGAGCACGGTGGTGACTTACCGCAATGATTGCAATTTCCGGGTTGACGATTCCGAGTCGCTGCTCAGCTCCCGGTTCATGGGCGTGGACGAAAACTTCTTCAAGCCTTCACTGCCGCAACGATCTAGTCTACCACGTGAGCCAACGACGGATGCTGGTTCTCGTGACAATCGCGTTCGTCCCAGCTTTAATGATTTGCAACAGCCCTATGGAAGTCTGTCAACGTTCCATGGCAATAACCCCTTAGGGGCGAGCCCAATCTCAGCATTGAGAGCGGTACGAGTGCCTGGCTCAGATACGAGCTCACCCCCGTCATCATTTCCCGTTAACAATGATCTCGACAACATTCCTCATTCACTACCGATTGGTCCTACTTCTGCACCCAGGCCGGCGCTACGAAACATTGAGGGTTCAGGTCGTCGGCCGTCAATGTCATTCCAGCCGTTCAAGGCCGGTTCCCTCTCTGGATCACCCATTCCACGACCGATCGATGCCGAACCACCTGCTTCGCCGCATTCTTTAACACGCCCGCCCGGCATCCCATCGCTTCAACAACCTAGAAACCGCACATCTTTGACAGCTGGCATGCCGGCTTCGTTGCGTGGAGGACCCCCGCAAACTACTAGCGAGACCCCCGTAACGGGGTCTCCACGGCCAACCTCGACAAGTCGATACAGTAGCAGCTTCACTCATCGTCGTGGCCGTCTTTCATTTGGCGGTGCCAGCAGAGCCGGTGATGATGAGCAAGGAAGCAGTGGGAGACAAAGCCTTGCCTCGTCGGTGGCACAGCCTGGCTCTGGCTTGTTGGCGGAAGTTGGAGGCACCAGTTCTGGGTCTTTGCAGAATGAAGACGATAACATCTCCGAGTTCTTGAAAGCCCTGGACAGCAAGAAGACTCTCAAGAGCTTCGAGGTCGGCAAGCGAGGAGAGTCGGCAACAAACAGGACAGTAGCTCAGCTTTCGAGGTTCCACATGATGAGGGATTCCAACGCCGCTCTGACGGAGTCGATGAGCTCGTCAATGCAGATGCAACGCTCCTCCAGCTCTTCGAGTAGACAGTTGGCGAGTGTGCCGCCAATGGTCGGTCCGGCCTCGCTGTCAGCGTCCTCGTCTCCAAGCAAGCCACTGTCACCCCATACACCCCACACGCCTGCAATACCATCACGACTAAGCGAGAACTCCATCATTGATTATAGCGGCCAAGGCAGAATCTCTTCACGACACCCGGAAGGAACTCGGGCGGCGCCCACCAGGGAGGAGACAATTACACAAGATGGTACCCCGGCCATCGATATTCCGCTTTCGCCTCGCTTAGGTTCTTACCAAAGACGAGCAAGCTCGGTAGCACTGCAAAATCGCGCTTTGGGTGACGAAGACGACACCGAACTTGCATTTGCTCACCGCAGTGTCAGTCTTGGGGGCGATGATCGAGAACCACCCACCATGAGCATCTTGCTAGGAAGGCAGATGCAGAGGGAGGAGGAAGCCAACGAGCGAGAAGGTAGACCGAGCGGTCTTCAGCCAGCAGCTGAGATACAAGCTGCCGGTGAATTGTTAGATGAGATTCAGCAAGGGTCCGCAGAAGACAATCCACCCGAGGGACTTCTTCCAGTTGCTCCGTCAGGCTCCCCCTTTGGCAGAAGACGATATATGGGCATGGGCACTTCCCACCGACAAACGCCCCCTCAGTCATCACGCGGAAGCTTTAATGGGTCAAACAGCAGGCTTGCGCGTGGCGACGACGAATCAGCCAACGAGGAGCCTCTGATGTTCGACCTCTCTGAGATGGATGCTCAAAGTAGACGAAGTCTCGAAGAAGGGAGGATCGGGGGGTCTGGTATCGGCCCTGGGGCTGATCGGGGAGGTTACGATAGCCGAGGGTCTACTCGGCGAGGTTGGTGAGAGGAGGACGATACACATCCGACCGTCAACATTCTTGAACGAGTCATACCGCCGCATCTCTCTAGAAAACGGATTTTGATATAGACGACATTTTTGTTGCTTGGTGGTGCTACAGGCGTTATAGCGCCGGTTGCTACTTGACCACATTATTTATCGGTGTTGAATGGGATCTGTGGCATCGCTGAAGACGGACGCCCGTTCCAGAATGGAGACACGCTATGTTCAGGGATATTGAGAGAGCAAGGATGTGCTCTTATAATAAGAGGCAGGCGAATTTTACACTTGGTTTATGGAGATATGATGTATATGTGGAACGCCGAAGGCTTTGCATATATATCTTGTAGGCTTGTATTTCACAGGTTTACGTAGAAGAAGATAGAAAAGAACAAGAAACAAAATCATGCCTGATTACGCGTAACGTTCGATGGATGAGGGAGGACGAGGAAGATTGATGGTGGCGTCGCGATGTTTCTGACGAGGGCCCCTTGTAGCTGTGGCTTGCGAAGGTACGTACAATCCTGGTTTGGCTCCTCAGGGAGTGTGGCGTCGTGGCGCGTGGCCTCCTAGGCTGGCTGGCTGCATCCACGTAATGGGCCATGACGATGCTGGAGCTTAGGCAGCTCAGCCCCTCTGTTTAGGGCCCGGGCTATCGCTGAAGTCGTTCGGTAGATGACGAACTTGGCCCCAGCTTCATGGTTCAGCCTGACATTGACCCATCAACCACTCGAGCTGCCTCTGGACATCGACTTTGCAACTACATTCCACCACATCGCTTGACCTCAGCTTGCCATTTGCGCTTGATCATAAACCTCGCCTAAACCTTCGTTTCTCGCAGGCCAGTCATGTTTCGCGCCGCAGCGGCCGGGCCTTATGACGATGTCGTCGGTGCGTACATAGCTATCATGCTATCCAAGACCCGAGACTAGGGCTCTAGATCATAGACTGACTACTATTCACTCTTTACAGCCAAGGCGACAGACGAGAACCTTACCTCAGAGGATTGGGGTGCCATCATCGAGGTGTGCGACAAGGTTACCAGCGACCCAGATGGTCCCAAGGAAGCCGTCCAAAGCATGATCAAGCGCCTCGCCCATCGCAACGCCAACGTCCAGCTTTACACTCTCGAGGTACGTATCCCACTCGTTTCTGGTCCCAAGACAGGCACTGACTCGCCCAGCTCGCCCATGCGTTGTCTCAAAACTGCGGCAAGAACATGCATCGCGAAGTCTCCAGCCGCGCCTTCACCGAATCCCTCGTCCGCCTTGCTAACGACCGCAACACGCATACTCAAGTCAAGGCTAAGATCCTCGAACGCATGAAGGAATGGACTGAGATGTTCAGCAACGATCCCGAGTTAGGCATTATGAACGACGCCTATCACAGGGTGAAGCAGAGCAACCCAACCCTGCAGCCTCCCAGCGCCCCGGTGAAGCAGGGTCTCACGGATTCGGATCGCCAGAAGGAGGATGACGAATTGCAAATGGCGCTCAAGTTGAGTCTGCAGGAGGAGGAACGAAAGAAGGCTGCTCCCGCAGGCTCGAGCTCCCAGGTCGGATCTAGTAAACAGCAAGAAAGCACTCCGGCTCCGGTAACCCAGGCGGGGACAACCGCCGCGACGGTGAGCCGAGTACGTGCATTATTTGACTTTGCCCCATCTGAACCTGGCGAGCTGGAGTTCAAAAAGGGCGATGTCATTGCGGTACTCGAGAGCGTCTACAAGGACTGGTGGCGGGGATCCCTCAGAGGAAAGACGGGCATCTTCCCTCTGAACTATGTTGAGAAGTTGACGGATCCGACTCCCGATGAATTGCAGCGCGAGGCACAGATGGAGGCTGAAGTCTTCGCCGAAATCAAGAATGTTGAGAAGCTGTTGACCTTGTTGAGCACCTCAAACACAGCACCAAGGGAGGAAGACAATGAGGAGATTTCGGTGCGTGCATCCCCCAGCTTGGCTCTTGACCAAGACGAAGTCTAAGCGTGTGCTAATGGATTGCAGAAATTGTATCACCAGACGCTGGCCATTCGACCAAAGCTTATCAAGCTGATCGAGAAGTATTCTCAGAAGAAAGGTTAGAAGCGATTTTCATTCTGAGCTATCAAGTCGCTAACGTCCAGTTTCAGATGATTTTACGCAGCTAAACGAAAAGTTTATCAAAGCTCGCAGGGACTATGAGGCCCTCTTGGAATCTTCCATGTCACACCCGCCTCAGCACAACTACCAACAGTATGCCGTTCGCCCAGGCCCTCCAGGGCAGGGCTACCCTCCTAGCGGTGGCTATCCCCCTCAGGGGCCTCCTCAGCAAGATCAACAGAGATATTATACCCCTGTGCCGGCCGGTAGGTTTTCCTGACTACTCTGACGACGCCCTTAATGCATCTTACTGACTCTGGCCAGACCGACAACAGTATCCACCATCCTCCCCTCCTCCCAACTTCCAAGGCTCCCAGCAAGGTGGTCCTGCTCCATTCTATGTCGCTGGGAATGAAGTCCCCGCGCACGGCGGCGTTCCTCCTCGGGATCAAACTCCCGGTAACGGGAAGCAGCCCGCGCCCAGCACGTCTCCCCCCAACCAGTACACCCCTTACTCTCAGCCTCCTACCCAGGGCGCCAATCCTTATTCGCAGCCTCCAGGACAAGATCGACCTACCAGCACATATGGAGCTCAAGAGCTCGCCACCTCTGTCTATGATTCACCCATAGCGCCAAACAACCCTCACTATCCCCACGAAGAGGCGAAAAACAACCCCAGCGCGCCCTCAGACCCATACACCCAACCCCCCCAGCAGCAGTATCAGAGTTATAACCCTCCTGGCCAGGCGCCTCCCCCGGTTCCCACCGGTCAGCAACCTACACAGAGTGTTCCTCCTCTACACCCCAGTGGTCCTGCATACGATGCTCGCCACAACCTGCCCAGTCAGTCCGGCTCAACTCAACCGCAGTACAGGCCATACCAACCACCAGGCGCCTCGTCTAATGAGCCGTCTGCCCCCGCACCAGGCGACTATTATCATCAATCTGGGGTTTACTAAGCGCTCGTTATGAGATGGACTTGAGACGCCAGAGGGGGCGTAATGGATTAGTCAGAGCGGGAGGCTAATAATGAAATGTCCCTCTCTTTTTCTCCTGAACTAGAATGGGTCTCTTGATGTGAAATTTGAGCTTTTCTTTTTTTGTATTATACCACCTACATGGTCGGCCTGTCACTCATTCCGTGACCGAATGTCAAATAGGTCAAATGAAGTTTGTTTGCTCTCTTGTCTTGATCTTCCTTCCAGTCCCCACGTGCGACTAAAAACTCATGTCGCAACTACAAATGATGCCAGCGAAGTAAGTATTAATGAAGTAATTCATACGAGTCTATTCATTATTCCATTAGTCATCCATGCCAGATGCAAATCATCCCCCCAACGCCCATCTTGTTCTTCACGTATCTCTACATCTACATCTACCACCTCCGTCCATAAACCTCACTCTCCTGCCTGTTCACCGCAGGAGGTTCCCTTTTTCTCAACATCCCCGCAGCCCTCATGCCCTTGTTTTCCAGATCCTCGTCAGCCTGTCCCAGCATATCTCCCTGTGCATGCTGGCCCGGCTTGAACAGATCCATCAGTTCGTTAAGTCCAAGCTTGAAGCCCTCCTTCTTCATGCCGCCTTCAATGGCCTGTTCGGCGAGAAGCCGCTTCTTGTTTTGCAGCTCGAGGATACGTTCTTCAACCGTGTCTGAGACGGTGAGCTTGTAGACCGTTACGTCGACTGTTTGGGTGAGACGATGAACACGATCGATGGCCTGTTCTTCAACGAACTACGTCTGTGTTAGCTAGGTTCCAATGATATAAATGCAAATCTTAGGAACTCACAGGGTTCCAAAATGGCTCCAAAATCACGACCCTCGTTGCCGCCGTAAGGTTCAGCCCCAGGCTACCACACTTCAAACTACATAATAAAATTCTTGTAGCCTTATCGCCTCTCAACTTTGCCAAGCTCTCCTCGCGCGCATCATTCTTCATGCTACCGTCATAGCGCGTGAAGCGGAAGCCTTCTTTGCGGAAGAAGGGCTCGACCAGGTCGAGCATGGATGTAAATTGGGAAAAGACGATGAACTTGTGGTCGTGGACTTCAGCATGGAGAATTTTGATGAGCTCTCGGATTTTTGCAGACGCAAGAATGTGTGAGGGCTCGTAGTCACGGTTATGAAAGGATTCGTCCCCAGAGAGGAGCTCAGATTCATCAATGCCTGAATCAGTCTCTGAGATCGATACGTCTGAACCGGAGCTGGAGAGGGCTGTTGAGTCTGCTTCGGTAGCTGGTATTGAGATCTTAGATGCATTAGGTGAGTCGTGAAGGGTTTGTGACGCCATCTGCTTCGTTAGAGCTGATACGGATAGCAGAGAGTCGTCTTCGTCTTCATCACCATCGGACACCTCGCCAAGAGACTTGTAGCCTTTCTCTTTTCTGGCAGCCTCATCATCTACTATGAAGTTGCTGAGATTGCTTTGCTCATGGGCCTTGCTCTCATCGTCTTCGGAATCTTCTGATCCTATCCAGTCACCTCCGCCTTCAGCATTCTCGTCATCCTCCCCACCTGCTTTACCAAGGCGGAGGGATTGTTGTTGATCTTCGTTAGAAAGCCAACTGCCGTCTGCTTCCTCGTCATCACTATCGATGACTGCATTGCGTTTCTGAAGGCGACGGCCAGGTTTGCTTGGCTCCATCTCCTCACCATCATCATCACTATCAACGACAGCGTTGCGATTCCGAGGCTGGCGAGCTGTCTTCTGGAGTTGATCATCTTCTTCATCTTCACTGTCAAGGACAGTGATTCGGTTCCGTATCTGGCGGGCTGCCAGCTTTGGCTCTTCTTCGTCTTCATTCTTCTCCTGCACAATTGACTCTTGCATGACCTTTTTCCTGACCACCTTTGTCACCTTGGACTTCTTCTTTGACTTTTTCCGTGCAGGCTTTTCATGTTGGTTAAAATATGCCAAGTCACCATAGCATTCTGCACAGATTTCCTTGACATCCTTGTTGCCAAGTCCTCTGCCGCAGATGTTGCAAGTCTTTGATACGATGCCCATACCACCGAACATATCAGCCAGAGCATCAACGTCGGCATCTTGGGGCTTCTGGCTTGAATCCGTCGACAAAGCATCTTTATCCTTCTCTAGTTTGCCCTCAAGTAACTTTGGGTGGTTGCAAGCCTGTCTCAGCCGTAGCAAAAGCGTCAAAGCATTAGCGTAGTTGAGCTTGCCCTTCATCATCGCCTCAATGCTCCTGTCTGCTCGGGCTTCAAGGCGATTGTAAAACTTGCGTTCTGCGGGCGACAGCTTCGTGGCTACGGAAACAACCTTGCGCTCAGTAACCTTAAACCCCGTTGTAGATCCCTCGCCTTGAGCTGAGGGCCTGCCCCCTGGATTGAGTGCGCCGTCCACCTTGAGAATGTCCTTGGTTCGGCGCTTCATGAAGCAGCGAAGCAAGCTGTGGAGTCGCTTAATAGCAATATGGCCTCTGCCGCTCTTCAGGGGCTGGTCGATGTGCGTCTTCCACTCCTTGAGATCGTCATAAGGTCGGATTCGGAGAAATTTAACGAGAGATTGTAGCTCATCGAGGTTGTTCTGCATAGGAGTGCCTGATAGACACCACCTGTACTCAGAACGCAAGGCATAGCATGCCTTTGTCGCCTTGGCGTTACGATTCTTGATTGTATGCGCCTCGTCCAGCACTACTCGCCACCAGTGCAGGCCAAAGCAACCAGCTTTGACGCCATCTTCAGCATCGGATGAGTGGCCGTGCTCGGATACGAGAATTTGATACGTTGTAATGACCACGTCGTACAGGGCCAAATCCTTGAACCGTTTCGTTCTCTGAGGACCATGGTGTACGCAGACCTTCAGCCCATGTGTCTTTTCCACTCTGTCCTTGATCTCGTGCTCCCACTGTCGAATCAATGCCAAAGGAGCCACCACCAGAGTCGTCTTCTCGACCTTTTCAAAAGACTTCTTCCAGGTTGGCCATTCTTTCTGGGGCTTTTGGTTTGTCAATATGAGCGATATGGTTTGCAAAGTCTTCCCCAGACCCATATCGTCGGCCAGAATACCTCCCTTGGGAACTCTTCCGCGCTTGACGGGACCCAACTCTCGACCACGCATCCACTCCACACCTTCGACCTGATGCGGCAGTAGCTTCACCTTGAGACCATCGACCGACCCGTCTTTGGCCCCTGTTTTCTTCGTGTACTCCGTCTTCTTCCCGTCATCAGCCGGGGCGGTTCCACCATCCTCATCCTCCTCATCCTCCCCATCCATACCTCCTTCCAATAGGGCCTTCAAATCTGCACTGGCCTTTGCGGGATCGGTATAAAAGACCTCCTCGCCAAAACGCTGGGGTGCTATAGTTGGCATCGATGGCGCAGTCGTAGTCGTATTGAACATTTGCATCGGCGGAGGCTTCCTATCTTGATATGTCGGCGCTTTCGGACCCGTAACTCTGGTAGCGTCGAGATGGAACTCCGGCCGCGTCTTTTGCCGAATGAATGGATCAGCTCGCTGCTTGCGAGACGACATCATCTTCGTAGGGTGTCCAAACGTCGGCGTGCTTGTACCTTCTGCGGGATGAAACGGATCACCGAGTCCCTCTCGCACCTTGCCCTTAAGGGATGCGAAACCACTGATGAGCGCCGTGATATCGCCATCGCTATCAGGCGATTTCTCACGCTGTAGATTCCCCTCGCTAGGCTTTGAGGACTGTAGCGGCGCCTTTGGCGGCGCCCGTTCGTTTACCATGTTTCCTAGGTCCTGAAGAGCGGTATAATGAAGGTGGGGTCGGTTCTTCCGCAACGGCTGAGAGGATGGAAATTATGGCTTTGGGTTCGACGATATAGTGCTCGGTCGCGGTTTAAATGCAAATTCAGAACCTGGCCTTTTGTTGTCGTAGAGCCGACTCATGGGCTGTTGAGTGTGCGTCGAAACACAAAATTCACAATTACGAAGTCACTCATGCACGTTGGCTTCATCCCACTATGACACAAGTAATCCATTGCCCTGGCAACTAAGGCTTAGCGCCCAGGGTTCGCGTATCCCTTACCCCGCGTACAGCACTGTGCATAACAGTGAACAAGTACATCATCTCACAGTGTCAAAGCCCCTGCATAATTAAACCACTTTTCATATGCGAAGTTCCTCGCTTCATATTAGTGTTCTTACTGAGCGCTTCGAATCATCAAGTTGTCCAACAGTCTGCCTTTGGACACGCATGACGCTTTGCAACAATAAAGCGAAGAGAACCGATTTACACGCTTTTAGTCATTAACTCGGCAGAGCAGACACACCGGCATCGCTCCTTCGCCGGTCAATTCCAAGATGCATTGCAATGGTCACTCGACGTGCAAAGGTCAACAGTAGGCAGTCAGAGGTAATGGTATGTGCTTTTTCTATTGCGCTATAGCTTTCTTTGAAGCTGTTGAGTTCATGCCTACATTACAATCTCATGTATAACCCTGCAAGATGAAAAGACAAGCCGCCATGGAGACGCCAACCCAGAAAAGTGCAAATATATCATCGTCAGACTTAAACAGCGGGACCAGCCTTAACCACATCCTCAGTGGCCTCGCTCTCGTACTTGGTGAAATTCTCACGGAAGAGCTTGCCCAGCTTGACAACTTCAGTCTGAAAGCTCTCATCACCAGCGGTCCAAGCCTTCTTGGGGTTGAGGAGCTCGTCGGGAACGTTGGGGCAGGTCTTGGGCACGTGGAGGTTGAAGACATCGTAGGTCTCGTACTCAACCTTGGCGAGCTCACCAGAGTGGATGGCGTCGAGGATAGCGCGGGTATACTTGAGAGGGCATCGCTTACCACCCTGGGCGGCACCTGCACCAACCCAACCGGTGTTGAGGAGCCAAGCATTAGCGTTGTGCTGCTCCATCTTGTCGGCCAACATCTTGGCATATCTCATCGGGTGCAGAGCAAGGAAGGGCTGAGCGAAGCAGGTGGAGAAGGTGGCTTGAGGCTCAGTGACGCCGTCCTCCGTGCCAGCCATTTTCGAAGTGTAACCAGAGATAAAGTGGAACATGGTTTGGGCTCGGTCGAGCTTGGAGATCGGGGGAAGAACACCACGAGCGTCGCAAGTGAGGAGGATAATGTTGGAGGGAGAGTTGGGGGAGAGGCAGGGGATCTTGGCGTTGGAGATGTACTCAATGGGGTAGGCGCATCGAGTGTTCTCAGTAAGGGTGGAGTCGTCGTAGTCGACATCACGCGTTTCGGGGTCAAACACGACGTTCTCGAGGACGGAACCATATCGGATGGCACCGAAAATATCGGGCTCCTTCTCAGCGGACAGACCAATGGTCTTAGCGTAGCAACCACCCTCGATATTGAAGACACCATTGTCGCTCCAGCAGTGCTCGTCGTCTCCGATCAAGGCTCGGTTGGGGTCGGCGGAGAGAGTGGTCTTGCCCGTTCCAGAGAGGCCAAAGAAGAGGGTGACATCGCCGTTCTTGCCCTCGTTGGCGGAGGAGTGCAATGTCAGGACGTTGTGCTTGATGGGCATCTCGTAGAAGAGGACAGTGAAGACACCCTTCTTCATCTCACCCGCGTACTCGGTGCCCAGGATAACCATCTCCTTCTGGTCAAAGTTAATGGCAACGGAAGTGCCAGAGGTCATCCCCTCAGTGTATCGGTTGGCGGGGAAGGTACCGGCATTGTAGATGGTGTAGTCGGGGTGGAAATGCTCAAGCTCCTTTCGCGAGGGTCGGATAAGCATATTCCTCATAAAGAGGGCATGATAGGCACGAGCGCAGATGACCCGGACTCGGATTCGGTACTTCTCGTCCCAGCCGGCGAATCCATCGACGACGTAGATTCGGTTGCGGGTGTTGAGGTAATCGACGGCACGCTCACGGTTGATCTTCCAGACCTGTATGAATTATTTTGTCAGCTTCGGCTCAAGCAGCAAGCACTTCTCCAAAAACGCCACGGAAGTCGGGATCGGGAAGAATCGTGGGTGTTATCGGGGAAAGAGGGGCGGCCGCGGCTCAAGCTCGGTTGCGCTTGCCGTTGCTCCGCACATGCTTCGAAAAGGTGGCACAGCTAGAGAAGGCACATAGAGAGTACCTGCCGCCCCGCACGACCAAGTACCTCTCACAAGCGCAGGGTACCTTGCTTGGAAAAAAGAGTGGGGAATTGTGGTGCGGGGGGATAAGAGGAATTTTGGGAGAGGAACTCTGCGGGGTCACGATTGCCGCATGACGCCAGAGCGACCAGGGCCATCGGAGCTTTTAGGCTTTCAGACCCTTAGTGGCACTCTGTGACTTTCCTGCCAACCAGGACTCAAGGAATTGGGTAACAGAATAAGCAGTGCGATAGACCATGGCGCCCGCTAGCCCGAAGGGAAGGGTGTTTTCGGCTTCGTGGGCTGGAGATTTGTCTCGGCTTGTGATTGCTTTTTCTACTAACAGAGCCGAAAACAGGTATTGGGGGACAGGGAGCGCGAATGGTAACGGGAGGATGAAGGAGAAGAAGAAAAGGAGAAAAAAAAAGAGGCGAGACCTACCTCAGGAGTCATGGGCTTGTTGACTGGGCCCCACCTGGAAAGCATGTGTTAGCTGCAAGGTCAGACAGACGAGAAACGTCAGTGCAAGCAAGCAAACAATTGCTGCTGCTACTGCTCCCGCCGCGCGCAAACGTACCAGATATTCTCCTCGGATGAGGGCTCCTTGACAATTCGCTTGTCGAGCGGAGAGCGACCTGTCTTCGCACCAGAGTAGGCAGTCAGGGCGCCGCTAGAGGTGATGGCTGATCCAGTCTCGTAAACCTGCAGAAGCCGAGGTCAGCAACAGGGTAGTTGAAAAGGGGAAAGTGTCGCGTGTGACGCACCAGCGCATCTTCGTAGAGAGCAGCAACCGAAGGGTTGGGGATCTGCAAATCTTTATTAGTCGGATTGAACCAGGTAATTCACCGGTTAACCGGTTGGTGATTGTGAGGTCATACAATAGCGACGCGGTCATAATCAATGTGGGCCTTGTCGTGGAGCTCCTGTTCTGGTAGAGGGTTAGGATTGAGGGACTGGAGAGCCAGCGAGGGCCAAGGGGGAGGTGGTGAGGCGTACCGAGCTCAGTGTGCTCGACGTGAGGACTGTGACACATGTGTCAGTTGAGCCGTTGAACGAGAACGACAACATCATGGACGCCATAATGTACGCCAGGGAAAGCAAACTTACGTGACACCACTGGGGTGGAGAGCGGTCTTGTTAACGTTGCTTGAAATCACTGTGATGGAGTGTTAGTCAGAAACAGTCCTGGTTGACATGGCGGCATTATCATCATCGTTGTGGTCCTCGTCCTCATCAAAGGTTTCTGGCCGAGATGGAGGCAGAGAGGTGCCAAGACAGCTGAGGGAAGAGAGAGCAGACGTACTTTTGCGCAAATCGGCTCCTGCTGCCTGTTGAATCTGGGACCTTGGGCCTTTGACTTTGGGATCAGGATAGGGAGAATCAGTCCTCTGAACGGGGTCCATGATGGTTATTATAAACTTCTACGAGCAGTTCAGATTCGGAAGTGGACGCCCGGGGGTGGGCGGTTGACGGGTGTGCTTGGGTGTGTTTGGCGTGGTTCAGTGACCCTCTCCACACGGATAGTGCCCGCTTGGATGGTTGAAACCGAGGATGGAGATGGCAAGGCGACCAAAAGTCTCTGGGACAAGCGCGGAGTGGATCCGATGAGGCGTCGCAGGTGACGAGCACGAAATAATACCGGAAAGGATTTCTTGGATCTCCTTGGGGGAGCGGCAGAAGTGCTATTCACCCCGGTCAGAGTTTCGGTGGGCTAGGTCCAGGTGGAGAGATACGCTCCGGAGCCTCGAGATTGGGGAAATGGTTGCGACAAAGGATGGGTGTGTGCGAGGACGTGAGGGGAGTCTCGCGGACAGGATGTCCTGGTGATCAGAGTGGCTTGCTGTTGATGCTTGTCGCTACGATGCGGTATGCGGATCTCCTGCACTGGGGTAAGAAGATCGCAGTCTAGACGGCTGCCGGTAAGGGTAGGGATGTATGCCGAGAGATTGAGCCAAAGTGGGTAGCCGACAATGTCGAATGGGGCGTCAGAGTGGCGTCTTTGATCAAGAGCTGTCGTAGTAGTCTAGACGCTTGTGTTTCTGTTTATCTACCAGATGGTTCTGGCGAGACTCCAGTCAAAACGGTGTGGTGTCGAGCCCTTTTAAAACACGGTCCAGGTTTCACCCCAGGTCCGAAGACGGCCACGATGTTGAGGCGAATTGACGACATAACCGGCGAGAACGGGCGACTACCTGGATATCCCGAAGATGCGGAAGATCCAAGAAAATGATCCTCGTCACGACGGCCGCAGCGTGGGAGATTGGCTGGCGTACGGGGCCCGTCACCATCGCCAAGCGTAGCATCTGCAGCCTGTTCCGTAAAATGTCGAGCAGGGTACCTGCAATTAGCTAATTAGTCACTAGATTCCGAGATTCTCGACTCTGGACTGCGGTCGGCACGGTCGAGTTCGGCGCAGTACGGGGCCTCCGGCCGGGAGAGATGGAGAGTGGAGATGTCCACTGGATCAACTGGGTAATAATCGAGTCTCGGGATGCGGGAGGGCTTCAATGGTCAGTCAAGGTGGGGGGAGCAGTTTGACACGAAGCGGGCTAGATCCGACGACAGCGGACCCGCGCGCGTATGTACTAGATGGACATGTAAGTCCGAACAGCCTAGCTCTGGACGTCAAGGATACGGGAGACTGGCTGATACACCCATGCAGTAGCTGCTGGACAGGGCAACCAACGAAGAGGGAGACACAGCTGACCGAGAGGAGGGTGTCGCATCATATCGTGAGCGTGGAAAGCAAAGTCCCAGGTGGAAAGGGAAAACAAGTCCAAGCTGGACCGAGAGCAGCCCGCCAAGACGGCCCCCATATCTTGGAGTCTTGGAGATGGAGGAAGACGACGCTAGGGCTGAGATTGCGGAGGAAAGCGCTGGACCTGAACGAGGCGGACATCCAGTGACCAGCGCCCCCGACCCGACCAGTCATGGCTCTCTTCCGCGAAACTTCGGGACAGCGCCCCAGCCAGCTCACTGTACATGGAGGCATGAACCTGGCACTCGGGCTGTCTCCGCCTCTGGTGATGGGCTTCGACTTACACCCAGGCTCACCTTATGCACAACTTGGTGGAGATGCAGGTCCGTTCATCCCTTACCGCCTGGAAGAAACCGCAGGTGGATTCTCAGCGCGGGAAAACAATCAGCCAGCCTTCACTACAGCGGACGAAACTGCGAGGCGACTTTTTTCCTCCATCACCTTTCGGTTCGTGTTTTCGGCAACTAAACCTCTACCGGCACCACCAGTCTGGTGATGCTGACTCCGAATTCCTCGCCCGTGCCTCCTTTGGACGACCACGAGACCCGAATTAGCCTTGGCGGCTCTCCAGCTCTCAATAGCCGTGTTCTCTCTGCAAATCTAGACTATTCACCTAGGGTACGAGGTTTCCCATGTCCACCGAGCCATCCCCTGTCACCTCTAATCCTATCATGCCCTGGACTGCGTTCCCCTTTCGTCTCACCTAGGGGGGGGGCGTCCACCCTTTCGGCTCCACGTCTTTCAGGTACGGGATCAAATCTTGCAGCATTTAGACCGCATTTGCGACTCTCCGACCACATGACTCTACTGCTCCCACGTCGATGAGCTTCCCGTGTCTCCTAGCCATGGCAACCCTAGAATCACCTTCAGACCCTGGCTAACCAATTAGTCACAGCTTGGTGAAGAAATTTGCCAGAGATTTCATGGGAATTGCTGGGGATTGGACGGATCTGAGATTCGATGGATCAAACCAGACCCCAAACTCCATCGTGAGCCGAACCCAACCCAACCCAACCCAACCCAACGCGCCACCCGCTACCCGCACACGCACCCCGGTTATCCAAGCCCACTTCAGTAGCACGCCCTTGTGAAAGGGGAGGGAAGCAGTGACAGCTGGGGAACTTTGCATCCTCTCACGATAATGCGTTTGCTCCATCTTCCCCGAGAATGACGTACAGGCAACCGTCTCCCCCCACCTCACCTACCTTGTCCCCGCCCAATAAGTGATCGGCCGGGGACACAAAGCCTCTTGGGGGCAGACCGTCTTCCGACTTCCTCCGCATCCGTCACCGTTGTTCAAGTTTTGTCCCTCCTGATGGGACGTGAGCCTAGAACCAAGAGCGAGGAAGGGGGACTAACTGTTACGGGTCAATTGTCGCGGAAACTGTAACAGCACAATCGTCGACCAGACGGATGGATCTGAGAAATTGACCGTTATCGAAACCCCTCTCGTCCCCGCTTTCCCCTCGGAGGCCCTTTTCTTCTTCCTTGTCCCTGCGCTGGCAAGCGACGATGCAATCTGCGGGCGCTTCTCGACGGCACCCACCTGCTCAGCCATAATCTGGAGCCGCCCCCCCTCGGCTTAGTAGTCGATCACAAGCAACAGGGTTTGTGCATTTTGCATGGCCGATAAGTGTGGATAGCAGCAACCAGTCAAAGGCCAAGGTTGCCTCCTTCGCATCCCGTATCACGAACCGTGATTGTCCCTCAGGATACCATACTCGGAACAGCAAATATCCCGGCCTTTCGACTGCGCCCGTCACAAATGATAAGTGACCCTTCCGCCTTTTTACCTATCCCCTTCGTTATCGATCCCGTCCATCCCCGTCTTCTTGCCGCCAGCAAGCCCCAGCTCGGTAAACCTCCGATGACACACCCTACCGCCGGGTCTCGCGGGTCCTCGAGTAGGTAGTTCCTCAAGCCGATCTGCTAGACTACACGGCCCCGGTCCTAGATTTAGGAATGCTTCAAAAGTCACTCTGCCCTCCGTACTGCTTCGTCACCGCTCCGTCCCGGCGGTTCGGAATATGACGGACACGCCCTCCTTCACCAACACCCCTTCCGGTTCGTTTTCGTTTTCTCATCTGAAACCATCTAAAAAAAAAAAGGGTACGTTCCTGCTACGTCTTTGCCTACCGGCCTGGACTTGACTTCCGTCGTCACGATGGCTTCCCAGCCCTTCGTTCTACGCGTTCGGTTCACTTCTGTGAAACTTTTTCTCACTTGGCAAACTTATCTCTTTTACTTCCGTGATACGACTGATCCGATGGACAAAGTTTATCGGGTTCGCTAGCGACTTTTCCAAGTTTGTTCTCGTCGCCGAAATATGATTCTATTATACTAGTTAGCCGTGGCATACACGGTCCCAGCCGGATCAGGAGATACCATCACGTACGATATTGTAGTCCCGAGACTCCCAAGCACTTTCTCGTCTTTCTCTTCCAAAATCACACCGTAAATATCACCTTCGCTTCCACCTCACAGCTCACACGGATGATTCAACCTCATTTACCACCAGAAAGTGGCCTCTTTGTTCGCCTTTGATTGTGCTTCTATATACTAGCTTCCGTGATATATGGCATCTCATCGAACCACTTTTTTCTTGATTCGTGGCCCTGTCCCAAAATAGACGTTGCAGAAGGTCATCATATATGCAAACCCGCTATCATGACCTCGTTGAACCCGTGATGAACGATGCCCTGGCTGCTCATCTCCTTTTCTCCTTCGACCCTCGTACATTTTACGCTCCTCTGAGCTCAGATATTAACCACTACTCGTTTAAGCCTCCTCGAGGATAAGCTTCGTTATCTTGCCAATGGCAATGGTTTGTCCCTGGCCACCGCATGTTAGCCATATTCATCATGAATGGACCCTTCCCCGCCTTTATGAGAACCTACCTGGTCTCGTAGCGTGAACCGACCCATCTGGGCATAGTCCTCGAACTTCTCCACGCACACGGACCCTGCTCCACCAATTACCTGAAGTCGTGCGATGATGCTGTCTCCCTTTTTGGCGTGAGATGGAGGGAGTTTACTCTTGCGGCCCGTTCCCTTCTGGAGCTTATGCAGCAGAGCCGCAAAGGTCACCTCCTCGATGGCTGAGTGGACGTGCAGCACGCAGTTGAAACCAGCCGTCAGGATGCTCTTCAGGTCCAGGATACGAATCTGAGCCTCAAACTCCGCCACGCAGTGCACCAATCGCTTTGGCGAACACAGCACAAATCCAGGGAGAATATCTTCCTCTTCGATACCCTTGAGCCGCAGTCGGACCTGGTCGCCGCACTGTGCAACCTGGACCTCATCCTCCTGCTCTCCATAAACGGCTGCGGCTTCCACGCTCCTTTTATTGGGCATCATGATCAAGCTCATGTTCTTCTTGACCACACCAGCCTCAATCTTTCCTTCCACTACAGTGCCCATATCTCGGTACTTGCCGTTCACAGGCATCATGAAGGGGGCATTGAGCTTACGCTCCAGAGCGGTCATGCCGTCTAGGTACTCGAGCAGCGATGGTCCATCCCACCAGGGAGCAACCTCCTTAGGAACTCGGGCCTTGATACCCATAGTCTGCTGAGCAGCAAGGGGCATGAAGAAAACATCAGTCTTCAGATTGTAGCCGGTTCCCTTCAGGAACTGAGACAGCTTGGTCGTGCATTCCTTGTATCTGTCCTGTGACCATTCGACGGTAGGATCATCCATCTTGTTGATGGCAACTATCAACTTGTTCACACCCTGGGTCTTGGCGAGCATAGCGTGCTCGCGGGTCTGACCTCCACGCTCAAAGCCAGTCTCGTATTCGCCCTTTCGGGCAGAGATGACCAGAATACCAACATCAGCCTGAGAAGCACCTCCAATCATGTTGGGGACATAAGTCTTGTGGCCCGGAGCATCCAGAATACTGTATCGTCGCTTTTCGGTCTCGAAGAAACCACGACCAACCTCGATTGTTTTACCCTGAGTCCGTTCCTCCTTGTTCAAATCCATCACCCAGGAGAGATACCAAGATTCACGGCCCAGATCCTTGGCCTCCTTTCTGTACTTGTCCATGGTCCGTTCGTCGACCATGCCAGTGGCATACAGAATGGAGCCTCCGAGAGTCGACTTTCCAGCATCAACGTGTCCGATGAAAATGATGTTAACATGCTCCTTGCCGTAAATTTCCTTCAGGGTGTCCTCGTCGACATCGGCAGCCTGCTCCTTTTGAACAGCGTCAACCTCTCGCGGCGTCGGCTTCTTCTCGGCAGGTCCTGAAGGGCTTGAGCGACCAGAGGCAGCGGGAGAGGTCTTCTCGGACGTTTTGCCGCCAGATGCAGTCTTGCCGGCCTTCTCACCAGTCTTTTCGATCGCCTTGGTGGCCGAGGCCTTCTGACCAGCCTCGGGCTTGTCGCTGGGGGTTGTCTTGGGGGCCTCCTCCTTCTTAGCGGGGGCTGGTCCGCCAATGGACAGAACCTTAGCCTTGGGTTTGGGTGCGTCGCCGCCAATGCTGAGCACCTTCGCTCCACCTTCTTGGTTCACCACAGGAGCATCGGCTGGTTTGACGGCAGCCGCAGGGGCAGCAGGGGCTGCCTGTGCGGGTGGCTGTTGGGCCTGGGAGGCCTGGGGCGTTGGCGGCGCTTGTTGCTGGCCATACTGAGAATATCCACCGCCTGTTGAAGTTAGCAGTCGCGCTGAATTTGGGGCAGTATAACATCGTACCATAGCCTTGGCTGTAACCTCCTCCATACTGGGCGTACTGGTTGAAACCCTGCTGAGCACCGCCGTATTGGGGGTAGTAGCCTTGTTGGTAATACTGTTGTTGTTGTTGCTGCTGGTATTGCTGAGGCGCAAATGTGCCAAACTGTCCGGGCTGAAAAGACTGGGCGGTGGGTTGGAATGAAGCAACGTTCGGTCGGAAACCTCCTTGCGCGTGGGCGGGGTTCTGAGGGTTGTTGAAGTTGAGCTGCTGTTGAGCCTGTCGGGAAAGGTTCTCGTCCTGAGCAGCAGGATCGTCCTCCCAAGAGTTGAGGTTCGACATTATGTTCTTTTTGGATTTTTTTTTCCTCGTGGCGGGGATGACTCGGGCTTCGTTCTCAATGCGGTCTGTCGAGGGCTGCGTTCTTTAAGCGGCCTTGGCTATGCAAGTAAATGTCGTAGTCAATCGGCCTTGATGAGTTGACCGGAGTCGCGAGAGGTGACCAGCCAAAATAAATGAGAAACAGTGAGCTTTCGAATAAAGCCTGGGCAAAATCTTGGGCACCAGATACAAAGTGCCGTAGCGTCTGTGCCTGATGCTGGTTTTGTGCTTGATTCCTGATGGAAACCTGGAAGGGTGTGAAAATTCAAGCCCCACCAACATGACGCCGGGCGATGGTCCCGGTTATAGAGGGGGTTGGTACTGTGCCCAATGCCTGACTCACACATGACGATGTTAGGTCAGATGGATAAACGCAGCAGGAATTAGGCAGTATCTGCGACTCAGACTGCGTTGAAGAATCTGCAGGGTTAGGGGAGTCGCTTTGAATAGTCACTCTTCTGCTTCTGGCACCTGCAGGCCGCTTGACAGGCTTCAGAGCGACCATTCGCTAAAAGCCCGTGTACCAGATTGCCAGAATGAGGGGCATCCCGGCTTCTTTGACACTGTACATGTTGCCCCTCCATCGATGCGCGGAACGTCGCAGGCGCAAACAAACGACCGTGAATGTATGTATGTATGTATGTATGTATTCCAACGACAAACGCGCACAAAAGTAGTCCCGTTCTTTCTTCCCTCCTGCTCCAACTTCTTGATATTTTCCTCCTCCTGAAAATGCACACGTTCAACTCCACAGATCGGCCATGGACGAATTTCTGTCCCTCGTGGGGGTACAGGCCATGAGATATGCGATCCGATCTGGCATCGCATTAACATCGACTTACGCCCTGGGGCAGTGCTCTCGACTCCTGAAGTCGGTAGAGGATCACAGTGTCCTCGCCGAGCTGAAGTCTCTCCGCGGACTCCTGGATAGCAAGATCAAAGTAAATCCCAAGTCCCTTTCTTTCGGGTACCTTTTTACTAACCTAATGCTAAGATCATTTCCCCAGCAATCGACCTGATTGAGTTCAAGTCAGTGCACGGCTCGCAGATTGTCGTAGCCAATCGTCTACTGACAATCAAGTATTTCAGGTCCGGAAGAGGGAACATTTTTCTTGAGTCTGCCGCCCCTTTGGCAAGATCACTTCACCAAGAAATCGTATCGCTTGGCCGTCGCATTGAAGCAGCTGCTGTCAGTGCGGAGGACTTCCATCGCATAAACGCCAAGCCGAGGGTACCAGAAGATCAACGTCACACCTTGACGGCCATTATCGAGAACATCAGAAACCTACTAGACCGGATAGACCGCGAAATTCCTCTACTGCAGCTAGCCATCACCGCATCGGGTGAAAGCCTCTCGACATCGTTACCTAAGGGCATCTCGCCATCGAGACTGCTACAAGCCAGCACACTTCTCATTGTCGGTGATACCCAGTTCGCACAAGGCCCCGGCAGACAAGTACAGATCGGGCCTGCTTTCACTCTATCATTGTACATGCTGTTCCTAGGTCATCTCTCAACCACCGTATGCGACGGAGGCACGCCACGAGATCACAGGCTTGATGTTCGAAATGACTCCGCCCAGCAGTATGGCATTAACCGAGCGTATGGTTTAGGTGAAGGAGACCGTCAGCCAATATGGCAAGAAGTCTTACACAAAGCTCGCGTCCGTCTCTGCAGAACTCGGCAAGACTACGTATTTGATAGCACGATGGGATACCGGCTCAATATGGAACACCTGATGAATCTACCGGGGCCGTCTTCGTCAGCTGCACCCAGAGACGGCAACGACTACGCTTACCATCTAGAAATTATCGAAGATCTTGACGACGGACGTGTACACGATGATGGTGAAGAGGGCAGTGCCTACGACAATATTGCGAGTGCTGGTATCCGAGAATCAATCCCCGTTCACCAAATATCGAAAATCTTCTATACTGATACTGGCAGGATCTTAAACATCGGCGATGCTGCAGAAGGAGAAAACAATCCCGTGCTCCTTCTAAAACGCGATACGCAAGCTGTTGCGACGAAGGACGCACTCAATGGCGCAGGGAATTTTCCACGCGGCATAGATATCGAGAATGGAGATGAAGCCAATAGGCTCTTTCCAGAGGCGGATAGAGACGATGCTGAAATTGAACGTCAAATTCAAAGAGAGTCAACGGAATTTCAGACAGGTTCTATCTGTAATTCTCATCTCGAAAGGCATTTGAAATGGAGATTCCCATCACACCTCGACCCCGAGTGGATAGCCTTGGAAGTGTACGAAGAGGATGAGGTTAGTGTATCGGAGGGAGATGAAGATGACTCTGCATCTTTGAGCGAAGGGGAGTTGGATGTTCATAGAGTTGCAAAATCACGACTAGGACCCGCGCGCAGCCGGTCGTCGCTGGATTCGGAAGTGATTGACCAGATCAGGAACATATCTCTCCGCCCATCAACAAAACCAACTACACCGCAGCGGAATTGCCAAGGAACACTGCTAGAAGCTGCGATTGACACGGATGAAGTGCAAGATTTTGTCACTCGGTCACCATTCGGAACGATCACGAGTTCCCTATCTTTGATGGAGATGCTGATTCGCCTGGCTAGTCTTCAGGAGTTTCAGCAAGCTTCCCACCTTTCCATACCAGACCATATTCTGACATTCTTCCTAGAGGAGACATCAACAACCGGCCTGGTGGGAGAAACGCAATGGAAGGCTCGAAGCGAGGCGAAACGGCGCATGGGATTTGATCCTTACACGGATACCCCAACCAAGTAGTGAGAAAATATTACGAAAATTACAAATGCTTCCCCTGATGCCCACCGCCAACCTATAACTATCGGGGAGTGAAAACCCTTCCGACGGAGGAAAAGCGACACGTCAAGAGTGACCTTGACTCTAGCCAGGGTCTTAGGTCGGAATCCTAAACTCCTCATGTTTCACTTCGTGCACTTACAAAACTACAAACCACGCGAGCGTCGCTAAAGCTTGGACTGTGTGTACAGTGCTAACAATACTCATGCAAATGTTGAATGTTCAAAAGAACCGCTCTGCCCCTGCGAATCTTCTTCAGTCCGAGCTCCAAATTCGAGTGTTTATTCATAGTGGTTGAATAAAAGTTGCGTCGTCAAGTCCAAGCAAGCTTACGCACCCCAGCACTCGAATTAGCCAAGACGTCATTGTCTCAAAATCCGACAGAAATTTATAGCTCGCTTATTTCGACAGGCTACATAAATCGACCGGCAAGCTGCAACGAAAAACTAAGACGACTGATTACGATTGACTGACAAGATGGCTCCTCTAATTCCCCGCATGCACTTGTTCGAGATTGACGATCAACCATGGTACGTTATCCTCTATTGGAGTTTCCACCAGAGCTCCATGAAGCTTCGAGCTTCAGAGTTCTAGCTTGGGATTCTCGCTCTCGACGACTACGGCTGCCGCTCGAGCCCACACTGATCACGAACAGGTTTCCTGCTTTTCTACGGCAACGCGTACAAGATGCCTTGACCCGCGCGTGGAACTCTCAAACGCCCCTCCAGACCATCTCCCCCGCCCGCATGGTCGCCTCGACCCTGATCCGCGAACTCGGCTCCTCCCTACCCTCATACAC
The DNA here is from genome assembly GCA_024112705.1 of Microcera coccophila. Lineage (NCBI taxonomy): Eukaryota > Fungi > Ascomycota > Sordariomycetes > Hypocreales > Nectriaceae > Microcera > Microcera coccophila. Next base: position 17,054 of record JAMYIC010002408.1, on the reverse strand, counting down.
CTTCATCGACTTCTGCGCTGGCGGAGGCGGTCCGACGCCGTCCATTGAGAGAGCAATCAACTCTTACTTGCGATCTCAAAACAAAGACCCCGTTGAGTTCGTCTTGACCGATCTGCACCCCAACATTGAGGCATGGGAGCGCGTCGCGAGCAAGAACCCATTGATTACGTATGAGAAGGAGGGTGTGGATGCGAGCGCCGCGCCGGAGAGCTTGGTGATGAGGAAAGATGGCAAGAAGGTTATGCGCCTGTTCAACCTCGCGTTTCACCACTTCGATGACCCGCTTGCGACAGACATCCTGAAGAATACCGTCGAGACAAGTCAGGGATTCGCCATCTTCGAGTTGCAGGACCGGAGCTTTTCAAGTGCACTCACACACCTAATGTTTGGCATTGGCATCCTCGCTTCGGCGCCTTTCTACGCGTGGAAGTGGAGATCGCCTGCGACGCTCTTCTTCACCTGGCTGATCCCTATTCTACCCTTTGTGCTCGTCTTTGACGGATATATGTCGTCACTGAGAACAAGGACCCCCGAAGAGGTTGAGGTTCTACTGAGGAGTTGTGGCGCGGATACGGCCGAGTGGGAGATGAAATTCGGGAGTGAAAGGCATCTGTGGCCTTGCGGGTATCTCAATTGGATCATCTGTAAGCCCGTAGAGCGGGCTTAATGACTCTGAGCCTCTAGGTATAAAAAGCGAAGCAGTGCTCAAATATACGAACTTGGAGCCGACAGCGAGAGAAGCGAGAGAAGCGCTTGTTTCATCACCGGAACCACCAATTGACGGACGCGTTAAGGTCTCCCCGCAATCCTTTACTCTTGATAGAATGCCACCAGCCATTCGGAATGAATAAGGCGTCTCCAGGTCCCAATTGCGCCTCTACCATCGTCTCCGATACATCGCTCTCCCAAACCACTTCGTGTAACAACTCCCTTTCTCTCCCTTCCATCATCTCAGCCGTCCTGATGCGACTATTCCCCTGCTGCTGAATTCTTGCTTGTATGTGAAAGAACAAACGATCTCCTGCCGATGGCGGCATCAGCCTGACCGTCTTGTGGTTGCACAGCTGACAAAATAAATTGGGGTTCGGGTCTCGATGCAGCGGTGTATAGGTCGGTTCCGTGCCCAGCCAGATGCTAGAGCTGTATATGTCCCCTTTGCCCGCGCTCTGGATGAGCTCGGGGGTTGGCAGGTCTTGGCGAAGAGCCGGAGGAAGGTCGGGTAGAGACGACTGAGCTATGTAGAGTTGTAGAGGATTTGAGTGGTCCCGATGCTGCAGCCTGTTGAATTCAAGGGCTTTGACGAGAAGCCGTAGAGGGGCGTAGAGCTGAAAGAAGCTCGACGAGCCTAACTCTGCGATCGAGGGCTCTAGGAGATCAGGAAGGGAAGAATCTGTGGCATTCTCACTCGACGAAATCCAATAGCGAAACTTGACCAGCGCCTGCTGTGCTGCTCTCGTGGGGGTGACCAATTCATAGGGGAACGGCCACTCCTGGAATTGGCTCATGGACGGTGCCAGCGACCATAGCCCTTCATCTTTAACTTGGGCGAACCACTTGCTTGCTGCGGGAATGAGCGGAGACCCTGCATCTCGGTCAAACAGAAGGGGCTTCTCGGGCCTAAATGCCCGTTCTTGGAACTCGCGAAGATAGACGTGCTCGCTTGACGGCGACAAAGCAACTGGATAGTGAGGCGGGCGTGTGTTGTGGAGATGGCGCGTCACTTGTAGACTGCTACAGAGCTTCCTCTTCATGGCGTTGAGCTTCTAGGAATTGAATATGATTCTTCTTCCGGACCTATGGTTGTCGACGCGGCTGGTTTCTTTCATTCGATCTAAACAGGTGATGGCGCTGATGCGGATGAAAGATGAAGCTGGGACCCCGTTAGCGTCTACAGGGTAGGTCAGTTATGGGACATGTTCTTGCACCTCGCTGGGCAGTACTTTGACTTCTCTGACTCACATGGCAAAGAAAACGTTGTCTGACCGGCAGCTCGAGATTTGCTCCTTCATAAGCGATAGCGCCCTGTACATGGGCCCTCTAAGCTGGATTCTATCCTGTTACAGAACCCGCTTTGGCGGCGACCTAAGGCGCGTACCAAAATGGCAGACGCGGTTACTGAAAGCACTGTAAAGTTGCAACTTGACGAGCAGACGGGGGAGTTAGTGTCAAAGAAAGAGTTGAAGAAGCGGTTACGGAAGCGAGTTAGGAAGGCCACCGCCGCGGCGATCGCGACCACGCACCAATACTAAATCATCAGGAGCTGCCTGGGGCGCTGGCCAGCAATCCCGTTGAGCCCTTCGTCGACCCGGATGGCGCGTTTAAGCAGGGATTCCTTGCTGACATCTATAACTTCGCCCTTCGAAACAAGTTGTGACGCGATTCCCACCTGAGCCCAATGGCTACCTCCATGTGGGTTCTCTTTCATCCTGGCCTGATGTTTCTCTCTCTCAAGAGTATGGAAACCAATATGGATGGTTTGGTTGTTTTGGCTTGGGCACTCCAAGGCAATTGCAATTAACCTTGGGTTTGCACGATTCCATGGTGGCAGGACAGTTGGTCTTACCTTGAACGTTTTGTAAGTATTGCTGGCTCACAAACAATAACATTGTAGATTCTTAGGTGCCCGCTCTTCAATACCTTGATTGGTAGTCCGACTTCCGCTGACGGGGCGAATCTAGATTCGATGATACGAACCCGGACGCCGAGAAGGAGGAATACTTTGTTGCCATCGAAGAGACAATCCGGTGGCTGGGATTCGCCCCGTCCAAGGTCACCTATGCGTCCGACAATTCCTAGCGCATGTATGACTTTCCTGAGGAGCTGATTAAGATGGAGAAGGCTTACGTATGCCACTGTGACGAAACAGAGACTAAGCTGCAGCGTGGTGGTGAGGATGGTTTGAGCCCTAGATATTGATGCAAGCATGCAAAACAGGACGTGGAAACCAACCTCGTTAAGTTTCGTGGTATGCGAGATGGCGAATACGCCCCCCAGATGGCCTGGCTCCGTATGAAGCAGGACATTGGAAACCCCAACCCCGAGATGTGGGACATTGCTGCCTATCGAATCCCTATGAACCAAGAGCCGCACTTTCGGACTGGTACTAAGTGGCGGACATACCCAACCTACGATTTCGCGCCCTGCTTGTGTGACAGTTTTGAAGGCATCACACACAGCTTATGCACCAGCAAGTTCATTATGTCAAGAGAGAGCCACGAATGGCTAAACCAGTATGTATTACCTGATCTCTAGCAGTCATAGGCCAGAGGTATGCCTTTCGTCATGCAAATTCTCCCCGCGCGCGGTCAAGTATTAGCTAGGATGGAGTAGGCTTCTGGTCGAGTTCCAATCAATGCAGCGCGAGTACGGCCGCCTAAACCTTAATGGTACAATTATGAGCAAGAGAGATCTGAGAACCTTGATGGGAAAGAAGGTTGTATACGACTGGGATGATCCGTGCTTGTACATCATCAAGGCGAAGCGGCGACGGGGTATACCCCTGAAAGCGCTGCTCTCCTTTATTCACAACTTGGCGTGACCACGTCTATAAGCTTCATCGACATTAAGCGTTTTGAGCAGTCTATCCGGCGGTACCCTGAGCTGAGTGTTCCCCGACTCATGCTTGTCCTCGACTCTCTTCCGATGGTGATCGAAGACGCCGAGGAGCAGGACCTCGACGTCCCATTTTCGTCCAAGGACCCAAAAATGGGTTCGCGCAAAGTCCGACTAACCAAAAAGGTCTATTTAGACCGCTCCGGCTTTCGCGAGGTTGGCAGCAAGGACTACTACCGCCTTGCTCCCGACAAGACCGTCGGCCTCTTGCAGATGCCTTGCCTGATCAAGGCCGTTTCACTCACAAAGGACGAGGCCACGGGGGTCGTCAAAGAAACCAGAGCCGTATTTGATAAGGAGAGTAAGAAGCCCAAGACGTATATTCAATGGGTGCCTGAAGGCTCGCCCACGGCCGAGGTGCGCATCTATATTACGTTGTTCAAATCGGATCAACTGAGGGCGGTACTTGGAGGTTTCATGAACGACATAAACCCCCAACAGCGAGACGGTCTGGCCGAACGCCATGATTGAACTAGGTTTCCATGAGGTACGCCGCAGCGCGCCGTGGCCTCCTAAGGCGGACGACGACAAGAAAAGCCACCCTGGACCCGAGACTGTTCGATTCCAGGCCATGCGGATTGCTTACTTTGTGAGAAGCTCCCTATCGTGCCCTGCTCAAGCTAACGCTCTCTTGTTTCTGGCAGGCTCTTGATTTGGACAGCACGGACAACAAGATCGTGCTTAACCGTATTATGTCCTTGAAGGAGGATTCCGGCAAGAGTGGTTAAGGCCTCAAACATATCTAAGTTTAGAGCTAAATTATCTGACGTGCACGAGCGGAAAGTATGTTCACTGCTCTGCTGCGCATGAGGACGTTCCTGCAGCTTTGACTGGTAAGCGGCGACAACTGCGACATGGAGGCTTGCCAACATCGTTGACAACTGCGAACTTAGCCAACGAAGTAGGTCGCATGACTAGCTTTGGAGTGTCATCCCTGATGAAAGCTCCTGGGGATGCCCTCTCGTGATATTATTCAGCCCCTCAGATGCCGTAGTTGGCGATGTATGCAAAGCCCCCTCGATGCTCACACACAGCTTTACCAAACAATCCAATCTGTTACATCCGCTGGCTTTATTAACGTTGATCGATGATCGAAGAGGACACCAAGAAGCCTACATAGGGAATACGGACGGCATACGCGATGGATACCCCCTGTACTTAAATGCAGGACTCGTGGCTTCTGAGCCGTACAAGCGACCCTGACATTTACAAACCGAAGACGCAAAACAAAGGCAATGGAATCAAGTTGACCTAAAGGCTGCACTTGGCCGCTGATCCGCTGAGAAATGCAGTAATGGATGGGCATGGCTTCCATTCACACGCGTTCGCGAGATCTCTCGCAGCTGGGGAAACATGTACCAAGGTGGATGAACAGACGTGGCAATGCGTCATACTTCTCCCCTAATATCTTGCATCTGTAGGATTTTGTGTAAAGTGTATAACGTCGCTTCTACCATGCGGTGGCGAGGAAAGTGATCTCGCGGGAGACGGCGAAACAATAGATCCGATATGCTTGCGCCAAGGTACATGGGTTTCGCCTTGGTTGATCAGGGCTTAGCAGTGAGAGCGGGTCGCCGTTGGCGACGCTTCCTCCACCCTTCGACATAACCACTTCAGATTGTCAACCCGTGCCTTGCGCGCTGATTAGAATCCTTGTATCAATACCCAGTCGCATCGAGATTTGCGTTTGGCCCCGACGATGCACGCGATTTAACCCCTGCTGTGATAGTGATTTATTTGCTCCCCTCCCCCGGCCCCGCGCCTAGACCACACGATATTGCATCGTCCAACCACCCCGCCTTCGAACCCTGACGCTATTGATACGATCCCAATTTCTTCATACCCCCGCCAAATATACTTAAAAGGCTAGGCTAGGGGCGCTGGACCTTGCCCCCGATTCGAAGCTGGCGACGTACGCGATGTCCAGCTCCTCGGGAGTGCCAGAGTCCTGGATCTCGAGCTTCTGCTCCCTCCTCGGCCACGAGTACTTCGCCGAGGTCTCGGAGGATTTCATCGAGGATGACTTCAACCTGACTGGGTTGCAAACCCAGGTAACCATGTATAAGGAGGCGTTAGAGGTACTTCGCTGGCGCTGAACGGTTTATCATGGGTTTATGCGCTAATCAACCTTGCAGATGATCCTCGATGTAGAGCCAGAAGACGACGAAGAGGAGGAGGAAGAGGAAGAGGAGGAGGAGGACAACGAGTCGGGCGTAGGCGACGGCAGACATGGGGAACGAAGGCACCACGCCAGAATGGCTAGCGATTTGTCCGTCATTGAATCTTCCGCCGAGATGCTCTATGGGCTCATCCATCAACGCTTCATCTGTTCGAGGGCGGGCATTCAGCAAATGAGCGAAAAGTACGAGCTGGGTCACTTTGGATGCTGCCCTAGGACAAACTGCGAGTTGGCTCGCACCTTGCCTGTCGGTCTTTCCGACGTCCCCGGCGAGGATACCGTCAAACTCTTTTGCCCTTCATGTCTTGACGTCTACGTCCCCCCCAACAGCCGGTTCCAGACAGTGGATGGCGCCTTCTTCGGCCGTACCTTCGGCTCTTTGTTCCTCCTCACTTTCCCCGAGTACGATCTCACCAAACGCGGCGCCGAGGTGCTGAACAGCTATAGCTCACGAGTGTCCGAGGATGCAGAGCTGGTCAATGGCATGTATGCCAAGAACATCGCCCCCGGCCTTGGTCCGGGACATATATACGAACCCCGTATATACGGCTTCCGCGTATCTGAGCGAGCGCGATCCGGTCCACGGATGAAGTGGCTACGGGAGAGACCTGCCGATGCCGACGAGCTCGACGAAGCCCGTCTTTACGCCGAGCAAAACCCAGAGTCCGAGGACGAGAACGACCGCATGAACACTAATGGTAGGGTCATGGTCCGACGGCGTCCACCCGGAAACGCTCGCCTCCGCCAACGGCAGAGCCAAAACGGTAGCCCGATGGCTCTGTCCACTAACGGTGCCGAGTCCGAGCTGTAGCGTAGCTGGAGCAGCGGCGAGCCAGCCGAGGTGGGCTTGAAGTCGGAGGAGGAAACATACAGAGAGACCACTAAGAGTGGTGAGGATAGAGACATGGGATGCCCGAGGAGGAGAAGGCTTCTGGATAGTGACCCGCTTCAACCGCCACGTGGAAGGGCGACAAGAGGTAGATCCCGGGAGGGCCGGGTCAGCGGGCGCCACGAGGCTTGAGAGGGGGGTTGGTTACAAGAATGGACGCTCGGCAGAAAGATGGGGAGGCTTTTCGGCAAGGAGGGGATTACTGCATAGATGGCGTTGAACGTTGTAGGGTTTCGAAAATATAAATGAATAGCGTATCTTTCTCTTTTTCACGAGGCCGGGCGTCGGAACATGCGAGGGGTATTGTGTCACCCCTAGATTCAGCCTACACTCGCTTCGAGGTTATGTGACTATACGTTTGGACTACGATGAGCTCATTGAACCCAACACTTTAGCGGGAGGTTGGTTAACACAGGGCTGGCAAATTGTCTTGTCTTACATTGGTCGTCAGCATTCACATGTAACTCTACAGCTGATATTGCTCCTCTCGTCCCTCATAGAAGTGCTGCCGCATCAGTTTGTGTAACTGAATTTAAGCTTTACAACATCTCCTCATATCAAGGTATAAGAAGATCAAGATAATGGGTGAAGGCTCCTACTGTATATTTCTCCCTTCCTACCACACTCATTTACGCGTTACAGTTCTGTTTTTCTTTCATACCGATGCTCGAAAAGGGCCGCATTGCATGACACCATCGCCGACAGACCATCAAATGCATAGACCCAAGCCCGCCCTACATAACCCAATCCTAGGTGTATGCTGATACAATCTTCTGACCAGAAATCTATCGAGAGAACCTGGAGGCCTCACGTGCGAAGACTCCTACAAGTTGCAACAAGTTGCATTGGCCGTTTTATGTGCAGCTGCTTATTTCCAAAGTCCAGAACGCCTTTTCTTCCCATATCAAAGTTATCGTGTACTGGACGCCTCCGTCGCTCAAAAGCAATGTGAGAAGGACAATATTGGGGGGAAAAAAAAGAAAAAAGAAAAGGGTCTAACCTAACAGGATATCGAATATTAATCAAGGCATCGAACCAAGAGCTGGAGTACAACATCTGATGGCGTGGATAGGCCGGGAATGGCGTGAACTCCAGATCTATGAAGGACTTTCGACGTTCTTAGATATGATGGAAACCGTCTCGCGAGGTTCAATCTGATCCCGTGGACAGCTCGACTTTCGTCTCCGATACGTCACCCATCTCTTTGCGATTCTCATCAGCCGTGGGCGTAACTTCCTCAGTAGGATCCCGATCAGTCTCGGATTTGGCACAGAACCACCCTCCGCGCTCCCACTCTCCAGGTTCATATAGGCAAGAGTTCCGGACTTCATCGTTAAAAATACCGAAGAGGAGTGTGTTTAGCCGCTTGAAGTCAACTGGTTTGAGGATCCAGCCGTCGAAGCCAGCGTCGGCATAGGTCTGTTTCTCCCTCTCAACGAGTGACGCAGACACTGCGAAAATGGGAACACGACCATTACTGGCAGCGAGGGGTGAAAATCCGCCATGTTCCGGGGATCGCTCCAAGGCACGAATCATCTTGGTGCTGGAGAGGCCATCCACGATGGGCATCTGATGAATGATAAGTGACTAAACGTAAACAAACTAGAGGTGAGCTGTCTTACCTGCATGTCCATCAGCACCACATCAAAGCTGGCTGACTTGTTCCGGTATGCTGTGGCACAATCCTCCCCGTTGACAGTATGAAACACAGTGTGCCCATGTCTCTCTAGCCTCTTCTTCAAGATCTTGACATTTATTGGATCGTCTTCGGCAATTAATACATCAAGCTGGTGATGGTCGGAGACAGGAGTCTCGGTGCTCGTGACACTTTCAGGGGCTGTAGGTGGGATCGGCTGGCTCTCATTTGGCAGTTCAAATAAAACACGGGAGTGATCCCCAACCTGAGGTTTCGGAGGCGTGTCTAAATACTCGTCGGGTATTCTGACGGCTCTGATGGGGGTTTTGGCGTCACGAATCTTTACAGTCCCAGGCTCATGGTCCTCCTTCCTTGTGGGTGAGGTGACACTCTGTGGAGCAGATGCTCTAGATTTGGGTGATTGCTGGTGAGTTGTTGTTGTTGCGAACGCTGAAGTCGATCGAGGAGGGGAACCTTCTTTGGAGCTTGGCCGAGAGGATGTGGGATATTTAGGTTCCTTGTCGTTTAGCGATAATGGGGTTTTGATAGCATCGATCAATCGGTCGGCATCGCTCTTGAGACTAGCATGGCTGCCGAAGCTCTTTATGCTTGTGCGATCCTCGAGGCTTCTTCGTTCGGCCGCAGCTTGCTCATCCGTTGCTAAATTGTGGGCACCGCCTCCGTCGACAAGAAGTATTTCGCCTTCAGGTACGGCCGTCAATGACTCTGGAGCTGCGACAACAGGATTCACGGACTGAGCAGAGCCTAGGCTGCTCTTTCGACGATCATCTTCTGAGCCGGTGGATTCCACAGGCAACAGGAATGGTAGCTGAATGACGAATCTTGATCCCTGGCCTTCCGCTGATTTTAATCGAAGCCGGCCGTCCATGTTGCGAACAACACGGGCAACTACCGCAAGTCCAAGACCGAGCGTTCGCACTTCATGAGGCTTTCTGCCCACTTCTGCTGACATCTCCGGTTCTTCTTCCGTGGAGACTTGTTCAAGGTCACGGAATAGAGAATCCAACTGGCCTGCACTCATCCCCATACCTGTATCTTCAACTACGAACTCGACCCACGCCTCACGATCCTTCACCTCGGAAACGAACACATCAATTTTGACGTACCCGCTGGTGGTGCGGGACACAGCGTTGGCAGTAACGTTTGAGATTGCTTGTCGAATGCGTCGCTCGTCGCCATGAACAAACTGAGGAACTCCAGGATGCTGAGTAACGTTGTACTCGATTTCTTTTCTCTTCGCGTCATTACGGAATGGCTCCGTAGCCTCGCGGATGCAGTCGGCGAGATCAAATAACTCGTCCTTGATTAGGCTTTGGCCTTCTTCTGCTTTGGTCAGATCGAGAAGATCATTGATCACGTATATCAAAGACTTTGATGCCGAGTGAGATCTTGTCAAGTTTTCCCTCGTTTCTTGGTCAAGGCTTCCTTCAAGGGCAAGCTCAAGATAGTTAATGATGGCATTGAGTGGCGTTCGAACCTCGTGGGCTGAGTTGGCTAGCAGCAGTCGAGTAAGCTTACTGCTCTCTAAAGCGGCTTCTTTCTGGCGCCAAACTTCAATGAATTTGCCTGCAGAACTGAGTCAATATAACCCGAAGTTTGAATGACAAACGTGGACTTACCGTAAACCAGACACAATACAGCAGCCGTCTCTATTTGTTCCTCGTTCCATTCTCGGCATTTGCCAACAATTGTCTCATGCCACGTCCTGAAACTCGTCCTTGGCTCGAGAAATCCAGCAGTGCCCTCTCGGACTACCTTCTCGTACGGATTCCCTGCCCACTTCACCTCCTTGGTCTGTCCCCGGCGGAAGAAGACTATGAAGTCCCCGCCACCAACGCTCAAAGGAACGTAAAGGATGCCAGCAATGACCTGAAAGCCAGGTGGGTATCGGAGGTCGGGAAAGTCGGCCTTGATATCCTGCGAAGCAGTGACAGATGTAATCTGGCGCATGCGAAGATATTCTAACAGGACCAGAGCCTCTTGGCTTTGCTCAGTTAGACCCAGCATCTTTGTTTCTCCTTGTATGCACAATAATCCAAAATCAGCATCGAATAACCTCAACAAATCTTCTGACGAAGCAATGATATAACCGGACGGGTTCTGGTCCGTAGGCGCGGTATTGATCAACTTTCGTGCTTGTAGTCGCGATGCGTACGAGAGTCGTTCTATGTTTCTGGACGCTGTATCTCCTACCAGTCGGCACATTTTGCGGATGGGGAAAGATACTCGCATCCCCTGATTTCCGTACGAGTGACAAGCAATCAAACCCCACAGCTCATTGAAGGCGTTGATGGATATCGACATCGACGACCGGACAGCCATGTTAGTTAGGTATTTTAGGTGAATAGGGGACATGGCACGGAGATACGCGTGGCTCATGTCCAACGGCACACTAAAATCCTCCTTCGTGCGGCACACTATCCTGGCTGTGGGCAAATCACGGTCGTAGAGAAGACGAACTTTGTTGAGCTTGTAAAGGTCTCGAGCTTGACGAGGAATGTCGGAAGCGGGAAAGTTAAGCCCTTTGTACAGATCTCGAGTCTGCGAAGCGTCAACGAGCTCCGTGACGACTTTACCGTTGAAACTTGAGTCAAATTGATAGATCATAACGCGGTGAAATCCCGTTAGTTCCTTGACGATACCGACTAGAATCTTAAGGAATATCTCCAAAGACGATGCAGTAGCAAGCTGCTCCTGAACCTGTGACAAGATATCGAAAACTTGCATCGCACCCTGCTCTCCTCTTCTCTTCCTCGCATTTCTTAAAATCCTGAGGGGCTTACTGAGGATCTCGGTACTTTCTTCGATCTCTTCTAGAGTTGGGTTGGCCTGTAGAGTATCCCAGGGCGAATCAGGAGTCATTTCGTCCGCAGGACGAAGGGGATGTTGCTGGTCGTCATCCAACTCGAATTCGCAGATAATTAGGCTGGGGTGAGCGGGGTTGATGTGAACGGCACACCACAGCTTTGTGCTCTTCCTTTTGTCAGGTCGAACAGTTATGCTGAATACCTCGGGCCCATTGATGGCCGGATCAGCGTCCTCGTCGCGTATAAAGTCAATATGGTCGAGGAGGTTATCCTGCTGCTCTTCCGTTAAAATATCGAGAAAATTCGAGAGACGGAAAAGCCTCTGAGGAGAAAGACCAAGCAACCTCTCCGAGTTCTCGCTGACGTAGCGCACAACAAAACAACCGTCTTGCTCCTCCCGTAAGCCGACGAGTACCCCGAATCCTTGAACAGCGCCTGGCGTGTGGATCGGTTCATCTTCGCAACGCTGAAGGACTCCATTTCGACCGGTGATGACAGCATACCCCTCCTCCGTCTCTACGTGGGTAAAACGAGTGGTGACATGGGGAACGTCATCCTCTAACGACTGACCGTTTGAGGCGGCAGACTCAGACTCGAGGCCAGCTCCTTGAGCTGGCGGCATAGGTGTGTGGTCTCCAAGTACGCCGGATTCTTCAGTGTCGTTATCGGAGGGTGCGAAATCCAGTTGTAGAGGTGTCAAACTACTACCTTGACGAGCAGCATCTAGTTGGATTCTAGACATAGGCCCGCGAGAAGTTTTGCCTCTCCGTGGTCCTGGCAACTGCTCATAAGGGGTACCACCAATAGACGACCGTCTCATTTCCTGCATTCCCTCGCGATTGGCGCCTGGTCGGTGCATAGGGATTCTTCGATTCTCCGCGTCGGAAACGTTGGTGAAATAGTCCTCGGCAGATAATCTGCTGGACATGGGATCGACATTTATCACAGATCGGATCGGAAACACCCGGTCACCGGAAATATCTGAGGCTGCAGACTGATATCCCAGCTGCTTCTCGGACCCAGCACTCCATGATGAAAACGGCCCGCTAGGCATCACTATGCTCTGCTGTTCGCTCGGCGGACCTGAGGGGATTCGTTGCTGCGGCCGTATCGAGCTTGAGCTTGGATTCGAGGGTGCAGCAGACGCAACGGCCGGAAAAGTTGGGGCTTTGCCTTCGGTGCCAGGTTGAGCGGGCGACGAGGCAACCGACTTCTCCTGGCGCTCTGCGTCGCTTTTCTTCCTGGTCCCTGGCGACGAGTCCATGGCGACACTATGCGTGACCTAAAAGTCGCAGTCCGAAGTTTCAGGAAGGTCACTCGTGATGTGGGGAGCAAGATCTGAGAACGGCCTTGCCTTCTCACATCTCCAACCTGTGCCGATAGACAGAGAGAAGTCGCGTCGAAAGATGGAATCGAGCGTTGTGTTGCCTACAGACGCAAGGAGGGCTGAAGAGCGACGGGCGATGAACGACGAACAGCGAAGGCGATTTGCAGGCTCGCTTCCTCAGTGCGATGGAGGGGGAGTTGATCTTGGTAGTAGTGGTGATTGTGGAGGTGGCTACGCACAGTGTGCGAGATCCCAGGCATAAGATGACGCTAGCTATGTCGATCGTCGTGCCACTGGCCGATCTTCTGTAATCGTGACTGTAATAGAGCACAAGTGCCTTATCTTCTGAGAAAGAGGGTCCCTCTTATTGTCTAGAGGAAAGAATGCAAGCGAATCGTTTGCGGAATCTGGATTCTTCTACCGCCAGCTCGACTTCCCTCATCTCCTACATCGACCGTGAGGAGAGCTCATAGCGGAGGAGCAAGATCCTACCAGGCTTCAGTCCCACCGAATCGAGATCCAGCTCCCCGCGCTTGGAAGTGGAACGGGGACAAGGGAATTCAGTGCTGTCGACGCAAAATTGCAGGCCGACCGACACTGATTTCTGAGATTCTGGATAGCTTCTAGAAATCCAGACCGTCTCGCGACCAGGCCCCACGGATGTGACTGCACGATTCGACATCGACCGACAGCAAGACCTAGCAGGACAAGCTAGTATCCGCGGTTCGCTATAGGTAGTGGTTGTCTGCGAGTGCGAGCCACGAGAGTTAAACGAATGGCTGGGGGAAAAAAAACGGTCCTTGGTATCAAACTCTATGCCCACCGAAGCGCCATCCGCTCCTCTACGCCTCATCGCCAACCTACAAGCATCGCGACTTATACCAGCGCATCTGTCCTAGTATGTTCGCCTACCTATCGGGACCCCGCTCTTCCGTGGACTTCCTCTTCGCATCTTCGGCTACGAGCCAGACCGCCCTCGCCTGTCGCGAGACGACGGCCTCGAGATCGATCGGCGATGAAGGATTTCCCACTCCGCTTAAGCCACTAAGGGGCTTTCGCTGGCAAGGCAAGCAACCTGGAATGCCCTCACCGAGGCCAACAAGATCAAGAGGATTCACAAATCTCCAAGCGCCATACCGATGGTCCCTCTCAGAAGTGGCTCTCGCTCAGACGAAATCGTGCCAGGTCTCAAAGCCTTTTGGCCCTATGCTCATAGTATAGTTAGCCACTGCCGGGTCCTGGGGCATAAGTTGAACTTCTACTGCGCAGACTCTCTGTGGCCACTTTTTTCTGGCATGAATGATGTCATGCTGGTGCATCTGCTCCTAGAGAGGCATGGAGGGGGGACGCGAGGCCGGACCAACGTTTTTCAACGTTTCAGGTATCCACAATGATGCGAAATCGGGTACTTCCGTTTTATGTCGGTACGTGCTGAAACATGCATCGTCAACCAGTGGGGCTTGCACACGCCTCATCGTTCGGCTGTGACCCTCCATTAGCCAATGAAGACCCACAGCGCTGAGCGACCCGACAGCGGCCCGACCTCACGAAGACGCGCGCAGCCTTGTCCCACGATAGCGCTGCACCTTTTCCAACACCGTCGTCATTGTCTGTTTGGGTTGGCAAGACTGGCCGCCAACATGACGACAAACATTGTCCTCGAGACCTCCATGGTACTTTCAATTTCCTACCTTTCTTGCCCCAAGGCAGAGCGCAAACATTGACACTCTCTAGGGCTCCCTCACCGTGGAACTCTATACTAGCCACGCCCCGAAAACCTGCGAAAATTTCTCCACCCTCGTGCGACGAGGCTACTACAACTCCACCGTCTTTCACCGCATAATCCCCGACTTCATGGTCCAAGGCGGTGATCCCACCGGCACCGGCCGCGGCGGCACATCCATCTATGGGGAAAAGTTCGAGGATGAGATCGATCCCAGCCTCAAACACACGGGCGCGGGGGTCCTCAGCATGGCGAATGCGGGGCCGAATACCAACGGGAGTCAGTTCTTCATCACGTTGGCACCCACCCCGTGGTTAGATGGAAAGCATACCATATTTGGGAGAGTGAAGAGTGGGATGGGGACAGTGAAGAGGTTGGGGCTTGTTAGGACGGGGCAGGAGGATAGGCCGATAGATGAGGTGAAGATCGTGAAGGCAAGGGTTGTGGAAAGTGAGGAGGTAATCTAGATGTTCCCGGCGACGGATTTATTATGATGCATACTGGGCGTTGAAGAGTCATGAAGAATAAAAGAAAAGCAGCTTCAGCAGTATCAGACACTCAGAGAAGGTCGTCCAATCCGGATTCTGATCCCCCGAAGATAGCGGTGGGCTAGTAGAAATGGGCAGTAGAACCGGTGTGCCCGGCCTTGCATATATTTACTCTTAGCAAAGTAATAGAAAAAAGAAAGCAAAAGCTCGTGTAGTCAGCAAGGTCCAGTCTTATGTACTCAAAACGCCTCGACGCCTCAGCCCCTATTTTCCGGTTGATGCTGCATGGTTCTGGCCTCCTGACCCAAGCCAATCCAAGCCCAAGGTCTGATGCAATGCAATGCGACAAGCATGTATGTGTGTATGTCTCCTCTAATAAAGAAACAGCGAGAGGAAGTAAAGGAGTTAATACAATGTGGGAAATATCCAAACCTAAGCCTCATAGCTCGGAGTTTGATGTTGGGGTATGTCTCTATTCATCCATATCCAACGAGAAAGGCATAGCCGATTTGATCAGCTAATAGCCAGTCATAGAAGCAAAGTGCAGTGGTTCCCGCGGATCAGGCCATGTGCGTGTGATGCGCTCACGTTTTGCATCGACATGTCAAATTCTAATGAGGCGCTGGTGGTGAGGATAGTGTGCCTGATGACTCTGACTCTCCTTCCGCATCTCGTCCATTCGCGATTGCTTTAGCCATTGGCGAAGTCAGAGGTGGTTTATTACCGACCTTGAGCTTCTTGAGCGGATTGATGCCCTTCTGCATGGCCTTCTTGGGTGCAACCTCGGCCGTCGAGTTCACGTCCGAGTAATTCGCCTTAGTCTCCTGGCTCAAACTTGATAGCCCCTTGACCTTATCCTTCTTGAGAGTCGGCTTCGTCTTAATGATAACCTTCTTCGGACCAGCAGGCTTGAGCTTCTTCTTCTTATGGCTATTTTCCGAGTCGTCCTCTTCGCTCGCGTCGCGTTTTCGAGGGCTAGGGGCGCGGGATCCTGGCGCGGGTGTGGCTTTCTGGGAGTTGGGAGGTGTCGAGTCGTTTTGGGAGCCGCCGTTGCTCATCTTTTGGGCAGCGGCCCGGCTGGCATTTCGACCGCTATTCCCAATGCACGAGCCCATGTGATTGTTTAGTCGAGTGACGAGAATGCATCGCTTGCATTTACTACACGTCGCGGAGGGAAACGAGAGGACGTTGGGCGGTCGTTGCTCGGGGGTAGGCGAATCGACGTTTAGATCCTTCTTCTCCATGTCCTTCTTCTTCTTGCCCCGACCGGGACCCGGTCCAACCCAACTTTGCCCGTAGATGTCACAGCCCGGCTTCTCAATGTACGGATGTTTCTTGCAGTAGATGATGCTCGGATCGGGTTTGCGGGCGCCCTTGCCATCGGTTGGGTACAGCAACCGGGGAAGATGACACCGCGAGCACAGGATCTCCTTGGTAGTCTTGAGCGGGTTGCCCTTGAGCAGCACCTTTCCATCTTCGTAGATTGCTGCGTCGGTCTCGATTCTCACGTCGGGTTTCAAATCGGGGGTCGAGCTCTCGGATGCATCAGTCGCCAGTTTCTCTACACGAATCGCCGCCGTCGTCGCCCTCGCCGTCTTCTCGTCCCGATGTGTCTTCATCAATATGTCGCAAATGAGGTTGTAGAGCACATCATCCAGAACAGCATGTGCCTGAGATGCCAATGATGGTGTCAGTCCAGCTGCGCTCAACTCATCAAACTTAATCCAACAACAGCTACTTGAGAGCTCTACGGCCTCAACCACCGGCAACGGTCAAACAAGAAGGGAGAAACCCCCAGGTGGGTCAAAACTCACCAACTTATCCATACTA
>JAMYIC010000241.1:0-30931 GCA_024112705.1 Microcera coccophila | reverse complement strand
GAAGTGACAAGGTCTAAGATTTAGTGACGCTATAGGCAGTGAAGCTAAATAGACTAAGGCGGACTAAAGTTGCATGTACTGTATCCGGCCATCTACGGATCGGTTCAATCGTTTATGGAGTCGTAAATAAGTGGAAAAATTGATCAAGTTCCATGGAGCTTGAGATGATCCCGATTGATTTATCTCCATGATGTTAAATCTATAAAGGTATAATAGTGGACAGCTTCTAAGCCACAGCCCATTGCAGTGTGGGGTTCCTAATATCATAACACCGCAGTTTTCTCATGATTCAAACGTAGAAATTGTTAGGATAAAGGACTGCCAAGAATTTATAGGAGACTATGGCGACTTGAATATGCGTTAGGGAGATTTTATGAACAAATTTTAGTTCACTTATCATCTTCATGATGAGTCGGCGCGAATCTCATGATGGAGGGGTCTTAAAGGGCTTAGGGGCTAGCGCTTGCAACGTCATGCTCATAACTCCATGAACAAGGTAATGAAGCCGGCATGGGCTATTGGCATGTCCTCCTTGATGTGGATAAACTGAGCCCTGAGACAATCGCCGTCGAGAAAAGCTACATTTACACGGAAACCTAACTACAACTTACACCATTTCATCTATGCGCCAGTTGCACGCACTTTGGCGGTAGGCTTCAACATGCTATGAACATATAGCCATGACCGCAAACTTCAATGTGCGTTCTGCCGAGGTGACATAAGATCCTCCCAGGAAATATCTCGCTTGAATTGCGACTTGTGCTTTGTGGGTACCTTCATGCAAAGTAGACACCGGGCTGCAATTCACAAGGTCACGTTAGCGATAGTGTAGTATGCCTTCATTTGATCGCATTCATTTATCTTGGTAGCCCATTAGATCTCAGTAAATGACCGACATGAATCTTCGCACCCGTGAATTATCATATGGAGGGCGCGACTGGATGAAATACCTCTGATTAACTGCGGGCGATAAGACAGCGATAAGGTGGTGCTTGGTTTCTGTGACGTCCTTTCTCATACCCAGGGCAACACTCGGGTCCAGCAACGTAATACAGATTGACCATGTCAAAATTATTCATGTAATGCCAAAGTCTCTATCGCATGTAGCCTTGTTCTATATATTTTAGACTTGTTCCATACAGCCTGACTCCATGTGCTATACAGTCTAACTGTTGCACTAAACGGCGCAGCCAAAAGTGGAGTGCACACTCCAGCAGTTGGTGCTGTAGTGGCTCTTATATAATGTGACACTAACTCTAAGCTCCATGCAGTCATAGCGCATAGAGCTTTCCCTACTTAATGTAGCCTTATTTCAGATGATGTCCCCATGCAGCCGTCTAAGGCATTAAAACCCGATAAGTCGAAACCCTTACAATCTTAGCTCTATAAACCCACGACGGTTCCATATGAATGGAAGGGCCACAAAATTCCTCTGCTCATCACTCATGCGCTCATCAGCTTTGACAATGTCTGAGGCAAGATACCTGCGCTACCGAGAATGCAGGTCATGGAAGATTTCATGGATCTAGAGATTGGACGGAGAGGAAATTTAGCCGAAGGTCAATGGGTAAGAAGCGGCAAGTAAGGAAATGTCATATGCAGAGGAGAACTAGCTAGTGACTTGAGACTTAGCATCGAACTGAAAAGATGCAGGTCAGCTTTTTCAACAAGTCATAAGTAGGTAGCCTATTTGAGTACCCCTCTCAAGTTTTGTTCGGCGCACCACTTGTTGCTCGAGTCTGCGGCTCGGCATGATCTAGCATAAGACAATGCTTACTACAGCCATAATTTGTTAGATATTTGAAGGCGCCCGTTTCACTATCTCAACCGTCCACCCAGAGGCATGGGTCTTTTTGAGGTGCCATTAAGCGATAAATACCTGACAAAAGACTTCACTAAGCTCAAAGCAATGACAGCTTCCCGTTAGGTGCGATTCCACCAGATCACTGAGAAGATGGCATGCAAACCAAGGCCCACGTCCTCACAATGGCGCCTGGAGATGCTTTCAATAGGATCATGCCTTTTTTTGGCCTGGTAAATACGGTATCTTAGGCCTTGGGCTTTGTTATTTCTCTTTTTGATCAGCTTACTGAGCTATCTACAATCACCTTTCGCAACCAAGGCCAATAACACTTTATAATCCAACCCCTTAGTACTTGAAGAGTATTCACGATCTGGTAAATACCTTTCGAGCTCGATGTACTTCCTATTGAGACTTTCTGCCAGATTTTTGTCTGCTGGTCGTCGAATGTTGAAATAACCAGGTGCCAGTCGTGACCTTGAATGATGATGCCCGGAATAAATACGGGTAACTTCGTGACTTCTTTAGGCGGGGGAATATCTTCATCATTGCGACCACGGTCTACCCCTTCCAGGCTACTTGTAGGTCCCAGTCTGACGATCAATTGCTGGAGAAAGCACCAATGCGCCATCTGCCACACGCCCAACTGCAACTTAGCAGTATCAAACCCTTCACTCGGCTTCTTAGTCTCAATACTGAAGGCAATAGGCCGCCCTTCCAATGGTGTGAAGTCAGTGAAATTAAAAACATTACCGGGAACATTTCGACGTATGCACGTAATGGCGGATGGAACGGATTGATTAAAGTCGGGAGTATCGTTTGCTGGCTCAATATAGACACAGAAGTCGACTTTCTTAGAGGGAGTTGAGTTTCCATATTCAGGGATAATAGATGCTGTTGTACTATTTATCATTGGTGTAAGTAGCCTGTTAAAGATGGAAAGAATTTGAAAAATTGACTCACCTGCCCATGAAGTTGACGAGATGGCTGAACGGATCTTTTTTTGGCGGACGAAATGCCAGACTCAAGACGCGCTGGTGAACTTCACTATTCCAGTTGGCTTCTGGATGCATGGATCTATTGCACTCTGCCGCAGCTGCAAGGACGTCCAGAACTTCACCCGGGTTTGGTGTGTGTCCCACCACGTCCCGCCCAGGATCGAAATACCCAGCTCGTCTCCGTGCCCATTTGAAATCTCTATGTCTTTGAGCAACCTCCAAAAATTGCTCCTTCATCGCCGGAGATGCGATGCCATGGCCCTCCACAATCAATTCCACATCCTCCAGCAACTTTTCGAGACTCGGGGGCAGACTCTCAAAATGCACGAGATCTTCAAATCGAAGGCCTTGGGGATCTAGTTTCAGAAGTTGAATCTGTTTTCGAGGTGAAAGTCGACCGGATGATTGCTGTGACTGTGCCGAGAGTGAATAGCTGGACTCAGAACGCGCGGTTTGAAGCTTTTTGGAACGGGGAGGCTTGGGCGTGTCCTCGTCGAGAGGTATCGAACGCTTAGGACTTTCACCTCCCGTAGCGGGTGGCGACATGTGTGATGTTCCAAGGAAAGCCCTGTTATCGTGGCTGGGCTCGTCGGAGTTGGTGGGCGTGGGAGGGTGAACACGCCGACGTTTGCGAGGCGGGATTTGCGTCAGCGTCTCCGGAGAGTTGTCGGGGATAGCGCTCATCCAGTTCCTAATAGAACTTTCCAACATAATGCTGCGGCATAAAACCTAGTCACGTTCCTGTCAATAATGGTGGGTTGAGATTGGTGTGTTGTGCTCGCATATGTAGTTCTCTGATATTATTTCAGATGTTTGAGGTATCGGTTGACGGGGCAACAGAAATCTCCCAAGGAACTTTACCACACTGGGACGCTGGTTCTTTCCGTTCATTGGACGGGTTTATCGATAAGGTTACTATATCACGTGCACCTTATGTAAGCGTCAGCTAATTTGGCCTAGCCTCTGCGCTCACAGCTCAATCAACATCGACTCCCTTGATTTATACTGATGGAAATGATTTATGGATTGATTTGTGAATAGATTCTTGCTTTCCGATCACCTATGATGTTTCATTGAGATAAATGGGTCATTGCCGTTCGATTAGTTGATCAAACAGCTCAGGGTATAGAAACAAGGATTGATTCAATCGATTTCGAGAAAAACACATTAAATGATCGTAAAACAAACAAAACAACCGACAAGAGTTCGTGTTAACGATTCCAATTGAGGCGTTAGTAATTATTTTTTTAGATAATTATACTTAGTGAAGTAAAATATCAATTTGTACAGGGAGGGTCAAATATCGCTGTTTTCATGTCAACAACTACACCTGTGCAACACTAAAAATATTGCCTGAAAATGAAACGAAAATCGGATTGAGAAAACATCAGCTTGTCTCGAGAAAAATTTCTTCCTATGAATGCTTTTACACTCAGCATTTAAACCTATACTATCTCGAGGCTCAACAGTGGCTCAAGAGTGTTTCGTCGAGCGGCACAAGGTTGTGATAGTTATCTCTAGGGTAGGGTAGGGTGACGAATATTGGGGAATACAGCCTGCGCAGGCTCTCACAATAATAACTTGTTCATTTATAAACATTTCCCACAACCCTTTAGCTACAAATGTCTAGCTCAACGTACTTTCGGCATAGTTATTAAAGCTTCTTTTTAACATTGTGCCAAATGTTCCAGCTTCATGCATCATGGCCTTGCTATTCCCTTTGCAGAGGATCATTTTGGCCAAGGCTTGAGCGAATAGAGGCTAAAGGAATCCTTCAGAGCTAGCTAGCTTGGTAAAGAGTGTTGAAGACTCCCGGTGGTGAACTCATTCGAACAGAGAGTTCCGAATTGAGATTCATCGCCGTATTATCAGTGTTTTGCCCAACATCCTCTTTGCCTAGCGCTGCCATCTCCGGGAAAACAGGCATGTATGGAGCGTTGGCGTGAAGTAGACTCGTTTCAATGGTTAATGACGACCATACGAAGGATACCGGTCACTATTGGTAGCATAATTGCAAAACAATAGGCGGCCTATTAGAATTTGGAAAGTCTGTCCTACCACTTACCTTAGTTGTATTTTACTTCATTAGGGCTTTACATTCGCGATGGTCTCAATCGACATGGTTATCGAAGATAGTCACTGATATCAAATAATTGCTGCATTGTTATCTCTTTGCCGACTAATGTTAAGCCCATTCGAACTCGTAACTACCGTGTCTTGAGAGCGGCTTGGCCTGCGCTCCTCCCCTCTGCTCACTGCAACCACTGAGGTCGCTATCATAACAGTTAATTCTGTCGTGGATAGTAGAGATCCTGGTGAGTCGCAACGACCAGGACTTTACCTCTGTCTTGGATCTCAACCATGACATTGGCCGAAGGAAGAACGTACCCCCAAACACTACTCCAGAATAATGTCTTGAACTTTTTCCGAGCTGTTCATGGAGCTGATTGAAACACTCCGCACACCTGGCGTTGACGTGGCAGCTGTCGCCGCGGAAATTGTGAGTGTTGGAGTCGTAACGAGAACGGTATCTCGATTTAACCACACCTGAAGCGTTAGCGATGGTTGAACTCTTAGTATACCATTGACCGGGGTGTAGAATTGTGATATCATGTAAGACGGGAGATGGTTCGCTAGAAGCTCTCGCGCACCGTCAGTCGCCTGTCGCACCATGGCACGCACTTGTCGAAGACGTTGATTTGCGTCCTGCCTAGCGTCCATAATCTAACGAGGATTTGAGCCATCCCTACCCTTTTGTTTGATCTATACAAGCGGCCAGATCGGCCGCGTTAGAAATATCCACCACTTCAGGAACAGTCAGGATGTTGAGAATCGCCCGGTTTTATTATATAAAATCCAGTAATTCCTCCAAGCCTACTTGCCCAACTAGCAGAGGCAGTATTGCCGACACGAATAAGCTATCAAGTCCGCGTAATCCAAGCCTGCTTATGCGAACTGTCCTTGCTCCACCTCTCTACAACCTCAACCACACTCTTGCCTGCCTTAGCCGCAGTTCCCGTCCATTTGGCCGTAAAGGTCTGACCAGCTTTGAGAACCAGGTCTCCCACCCCACCTGTGTCTTTCTGCTCAGGGCCAAAAATATCCAGAGTGAATTTGTAGAACTCGGCTGCATTTCCCAGTCTATTGCTGTTGAGCTTTCCAGTGACCGTACCCGGTGAATCCAAATAGACGTGACCAGGTGTGTCCTTTTTTGGATCGGTGTTTTCGGCCAGGTCGAACTTCTTTTCTGCAAGCAGGCAGATTTCATCATCGCCAGAGGTAATTATGACAGTTGAATTGCCAATCTTGACTTCTTTACCAGAGGTATTGGTCACCTTGATGTTGAGTGTATTCTGCTTCCCGCCCGCCATGCTTTCCGGTCGGATGTCGTATGTAAGTTGATTTGATGGTGCATCTGGCCATTTCCCAATCAGTGGCTTGATGTCGTGCTTGATGTACTCCTTTACCGGGTCCGGGGGGACTTTGCTTTCTGATTTATTCAAGAAGAAACTCAGGATCATCAGCACAATTCCCACGACGGCTAAAACAGCTCCAAATATAGGTAACGCAACAGCAAAGGTTCCAGTGACTGCGTACAGACCGACCACACTACCGAGTTCGATGATATCGAGCGCAACAGTGAGGAATTGGACGATGAGCGTGCCAGTCTCCAGAATCTTCCCAACTGTAGTCAGATCATCCCATTCGCGAATCAGACTAATTAGTAGAGAGAGATATCCGTCAGCTTCAACATGACAATAAAAAAACAATACACTGCAGCGAGGAATACTCTGCACATACCTGATGGTCATGCAAATAGTCACGCCAATACCAATGACAGCATTTGCAATCCGGAGAAAATTCCCTTGAATGCTGAACTTCTTGGCTGCCTTCAGACCACCTCCAGGAACATCTTCTGGGTCGACCTTGATGTCCTCGTCGAATCTAGGCGTCTTGTCCAATTCGGTAGTCTTCGGTCTGTCTGCCAAATTCTCTGAAATGGCCCTCCGCAGACCCTTTTTGCCATAAAGGTCTTGACCCATTTTTTCTAGGCCCTTACCTTGAGCTTCAAGGTTTTTCCCCACCTGTTGATCCAACTCGGTTGCATCCACAAAGTCCTGGGGCTTGGTGGGCTCCCCAGATTTGCTATACCGCTTCCACGTGTCAAGAACGTTGTTGACGCCCTGACAGAGAACCCTTAGCGTCTCCAAGATGCTCGTTGCTCTGTCCTCCTTCGTCATGTGATCCCAGTTTTGATACAAACCCAGAACGCTTTGGCCGACTTGGAAGAGATAGAAAGCGCCCTACACGGTTAACTGTGTCAGCTCAGTCCATCCTCGGAGTGCTGTTTGTGTCAGGCTCGCGAACATGTTTGGCTTACCATCGATAGAGTGACGATTCCTTTCATGCCCTTCACCCCGACAATCCCAGTTACCGTGCTTGAGGCTTTCTCAAAAGCTTTCCCCATCCAGGTAAACATCTTCAAGCCATTGAAAGCCTTCTTGACGACCTGTGCGACTGACGAGAGCCATTTTGCAATCTCAGCATTCAGAACCGACATCTTCGTCACTATATTGCTAGCCCTTTTCTCCAAGTCTCTTTCCACCGCCATGTTATTGTCCTTTTCAAAATCCTCCAGCTGTTTGAGTAGACCATTACGAACATCGTCCGTGAGATCTTTGTCTCCATTGAGAACTGCAAGTATTAGAGTGTACATGGCGTTGTCGATAAACTGTTTATCGATTTTGTCGTCGGGTCCGATGTAAGGGTACTGAAGAGTATTTTGCCTCACTACTGGAATGACCTTCTCGAACCATTCCTCTGCAAAGTTGATGTTGTTGTCCAACACGTTCAGTAACATGCAGATCTTATTAATCCCGATATAGCCCTGAAGTTGCCGACGGTCAGCTATTCCATTCTTGGATACGGAGTGACTTGGAGCAGTTCCATACCCCAGAGTCTCCGCACTTGAGGGCGTAAAACTTTATGTTCCTTTCTCTCATCATATCGTCGTACAGTAGTTTGGCCCATTTCCTTGCCGTTGTTTCCGAGGTCAGGAACGGAGCCAACTCTACCTTGTGAATCTGCTTGACGGCTTCTTTTCCCGAGATATCATTGAGCGTGGTGTATTCCTTTCGCTTTGACATGCATTTGTCGCCCTTTCCGCCCAGAGATTAGCAGCTTTCTATGATATTTTTTAATGTCCAAGATGGAAACTTATATCTTTTCGACTCACTTGACCTTGAAACCAATACCAGATCTTGTCCTGTTCTTTTTCGTCAAGTTCCTTCTCATAGCCCTTGACGGTTGAAGTCATATAGCCAATGAATGCAGGAACGTATTCCTTGCTGAGGAAATTCCGTACGTCCGATCCCAAACCTTCTGCAAGATCATATGGTAGCTTTGGCTTGGTCAGTTTCAATAGGTCTCTCTGTTTATCAGTCATATGATAATGAACCGCCTGCATCAGAAGGTTTTGGGACGTGTTGTGTATCTATGGAATTCCCACGTTAGAAACATGTTTTTCGGCTTTTCCCAAGCGTGGCCCGCAACGTACATCTTGGCTTTTGTAATCAAGCTTCTTCAGTGCATTAACCGAAGGCTCAGCAACATCATCCAGCTTGTTAGTTATAGAAGAGGGTTGGCCGCTTGCACTTCTATGCGATGATGGTACACTAGGGCCAGGATAAACTGCGGCGAAGCTGTTCGAGACAACACTGCGCAAGGACCTTGAACTAGCCGATGCTGCTGAGCTATCATCTATCTCTCCTTGCAGGAAATGCCTAATGGTTATCAGGATGCCGTTAGCAAGTAGGCAAGGGGGAGAAAGAGAGAGAGAGAGAGGTGTGTCTGGTTAAGGAAAGATCAACGGAATGGAGGAGCTCAACAGGCCGTTGAGAATACAATATGATTTACATACCGGTGTCCTCTAAGGCCACGCATCGAGGGATCATACTGATACACAGCACCCTTTACCTTCCCTTCATCTATGTCGACGTCAATCTCCATGGACTGCCAGAGTAACGGGAGTTTGAATTCTTTCCCTAGAGCTGCTTTGAAGTCGATGTTGAAGCTGCTTGAGATGTCCTCCCCCGCGTTCGAAATGAATGGAAATAGAGATGCGGCTTTCACTTCAATATTTGCTCTATAGCCGGTCTCGGTACCTTGAATCGTTCCCGTGTAGAATTCGTCCAGTTTAGAACCAAATTTTTTGTTCAGTTGTGCCTGCAGGTCATCGAGCACAGGAACGACAACTGCGAACTCGGTTCCTCCTTCAGGGCTCCTGTAGAGTGCAATCTGTACCACGTCACCCTTGATCAACTCAGGGTGGCTTGGTTCTTTTTGACCGGCACCCCAGATATTCTTGTCATACTTCAGATTCGCACTGTATTCCGGGGTAATATTCGGGGGCGGGTCTGACGTAGAATTCTCAGGACCGGACTCCCCATAGCCAACAGCGTTTCTTGCATCTGCTGCAGGCACAGCCTCGAACGGGTACAAGGACTCGTGACTGATATCGTCTGGGCTCGAAGAAGATGATAGTTGAATGGCACCGCACCCCCCAGTGGCGTCCGGAAAGATGCGCAATGAGCCATGCTCAAATGCCCACTTTCCTGCCCCTGAAAGCTGTCGAGACCATCGGAACGTCCTCCGGCCCCGGTCGAGAGAAGCGCGGTGTTGGACGTGTCCATCCACAACAAGAATACCGTCAAGAATGTGGATGGAAGGCATCTGGTAGCCGTTGTGTCCGGTATGCTTGCCTATCAAGCTGAGCTCAAGGTGTAGGTGTTCAATAGAGATCCCGGAGCTGCGAGACCACGCACTCGTGTAAATGGCTTTTTGTCGCTCCTCGGTGGAAGAAAAGACGTCCCTTGAAATTGCCGCATGCTCATCTCGATGCGTGGCGGTATTCCCATAGAGCTCTCTTACTACACACTCATGGATGGTTTTGACGTCGTGCTTCCCGAAGATGGCAGCAAGTTCGGGCATTGACGATAAACATATCATCAACTGGCTGGCAGGAATTTGCTTCAATGAATCAAGGACTGTCCCAAAGCTCACCTATGGGATTGAGTTTTATTAATATATTCCTCTTGGCTTGCAAGGAAAGATAGTTTCAAACGTACCTCGGGATCGTTTGTATTCAACAGGTAACCATTTGCGTGGTACGAGGAAAGACCATCGGCGGACACAGAATAGACGGGTCGTGCGTCTGCCTTGATGATATCGATGGATTTTACCTCCTGACACTCGTATGCTGCTGCTGCTGTGCTATCTCCGGTATCTCCCTTCAGTCTGTAGAGTACGTGACCGACTCGCAGTCTGCCGACATTTGCCAGCGGATTTGTACGTCTAGCGGCTTTCGGGTTGACGGCTCGGAGCCCAGTTGAAGTATAAAATACTTGTGAATCAGTTGCAAAGTGTCCCTCGCCGTCTTTTTGCCCCAATGTTAGTTGGTCCATATGCAAAGAAAAGAAGCGTGAGGGATAAGTGGAGAGAGAGACTGCGTTTCAACTCACTAAATGCAACCAGGGATGCCTCTGGTCCTGGTGTACTCTTCTCGAATCTCGACCTGATCTTGGCAGATGCCTCTTCATGAGTCCTAATTTGAGCATGGGCATCTAGCCTTTCCACTGCTACTGAGTCCCCGTCCACCAGGGATATGTTAGTGCCAGCAACAATGCCCATTGCTGCACCTCGAGTCTTCGCCAATGATGCGGGCCGGGCGAAAATCCTCTCTTTCTCTTCCACGCGGCCGCCCAGCTCCCAGGCGTAACCTGTTGACCTGTTAGAGAGCGATCCCATTATTATCTTGCCATCTGTGACTTACCCGCCTTTACCCACTCCTTCAATCCAGAGTCATGCTTAGAAAGGCCCGAGTCAACAGCGTTCTGCCACTCGGGTCCTACATTTATCTGCCACGTTTGTTGCAAGGTTGAACAGTAAGCCTTCCATGCGTTGATGGTGTCCTTTTGGTGTTCTTGTCGGTCAATGCTTGCTTCAACATGCTGAATGTAGGACTTGTCCGTAGAAGACGATGTAATGTGCCCATGCAAGCCCTTGATGATGTCGAAGGCCGGTCGAGGCTCCAGTAGCCCAGTGGACGTGGTAGGACAAAACACTGCTGAGCTGGCTTTGCCGCAGAACTCGACAACTTTGTCCATCATGTCAGGGTTGGTTTTGCCATGCTCTTCCCACAGATACCGCCCCCATTCTTTGACAACGCTGAAACTCGGGCTTCCTTTGTACTTTTGGTCGTAAGCAGGAAGAGGCTCTGCCCCCCACATGGAAGGCTCTCCGGTTCTCTCCTCCAGGTAGTCACACACGAATAGCACGCAGACACTGAAGAAATGGTTTCCATTGGAGACGTCGCGGAGGATCTGATCTTTGATGAAGGACGGTTCCTGGGCCTTTTTCTGCGCGTATTTGGCAAACCCTTGGAGATTGCCGAGATCGCGAAGACTTCGATGGAGGTTCTTGTGCGCGTTGTAGCTGATGTGCTCTGCGAGACAGAAGGAGAATAGATTTGTTGCGAGCTGAAGATCAGTTCGTTCTGCATTGGTCTGAATATAGACGGGAGTACGTGGTTAGTAAGTGATTGTGAATATTCCCAAAACTCTCAAGGGCTGTAAAACTTACGGAATTGATGCACTTTTTTAGCCCAAGTGTGTCGTGCTCATCATCCACCGCAGAGACGGCCTTGGCTAGCGACGAGTCGGCCAGTCTCCCGAGGAGAGTAAATATATTCAATCCATCCAACACTTGGTCATCAGCATGGATGTCATCTGGTGGGAACTTGTCCCGTCTCTGGAGATATTTTGCAAAGTCCTTTGACCTTGAGCACTCTCTAGCCTTGTTGTACAAACGATTGCAGTACTCGTTCATGGGAACGCTTTCCATGCTCCTCAGGTCATGGACAAGGGCTTTCCACTGAGTCGGATAGTCAGTCATCGTGTCCGTTATGGTTACTTTTTTTTTCTTTTGTTTCTTTGTTCTTTGTTCTCTGTTTTTGGCTTTTCTGGCTTTTTTGGCCTTTGTTGGGTTTTGTCTTATTCACTCAATGCTCATAGGATGAGAATAATAACTCAGTATAGTGAATAAAGCACTTGAGTACCAGTATTCCGATAGATAAACCAGTGTCTTTATAACCTCCAAACGCTCTACCCATCTCCAATATCTCAGTTCAGGCATGATCAACGCTGAAGTACGATACTGCTGCTACGCCACCAAAATGTAACCTGTCAAGGAGGTTAGAGCCCTTTCGGATAAAACGTCCGAGGTGCTGATATCATGACCAAACTATCGATATCGCTAAGTGGGCCCTGGTAACAAATCCCTCATTACTATCAAAAAGTTCCTTGCATTTTCAATATTTGCTGGCCTCAGACGCCACGCTCGTAATCTTGCGTCGATCAGCGGTCAGTGGCTGGCTGAAGCAAGTCCGGTTCTTGGATGATCCGGCGAGGAAGTGCCGGACGATGCCGGTCTATTGCGTGCTTCTGTCACGGAAGGGATAGAGCTGGGTCCCCCGGATATACTACTACGTT
This sequence comes from Microcera coccophila, assembly GCA_024112705.1. Taxonomy (NCBI): domain Eukaryota; kingdom Fungi; phylum Ascomycota; class Sordariomycetes; order Hypocreales; family Nectriaceae; genus Microcera; species Microcera coccophila. Next base: position 18,584 of record JAMYIC010000241.1, on the reverse strand, counting down.
ATTATTCCCCCAAGTCAACTGTCCCTACTTACATCCACCTGCAGCTACAACCCAACATTTTGGTGTCAATAAACTCTCATCAACTAGCATCTTTCTATTGCCGAAAAAAGAGTCATGAAGAGCTCTCAACCTTTGCTGTTGGCACTTGGCCTGCTAGGCTCAAATCCCAATATTGGAATGGTCGCTGCCGATGACCAGTTGATAGTAAGTTTCTCCCAACCGCGGGAAAAAAAAAACTCGCTCGCTATTTCGTTTCCGTTTCTCCTACTTTACTTTAGGTCCAACGATTTACTTAGCTGACACGACGTTTTACCAGATGCAAATGCCTGTTCTCAATGAATGTCTGGTTACCAACGACCCAGTTGGGGGACATGATGTCTCTGCCTGTGAGGGATATGCGTCCCCAAAGGCCAAGGTTCGCAGCATCTCGATTTACTCTGATTGGTACTCAGCCGGCAGTACGAGGTCGTTTGTGATTCAAGGACTCGGACTCCGGTGGGATGATGGACAGGTCAAGTGGTGGGGACCGCATCAACGCGCACAACATTACCTTGATCTTGCCGATGACGAAAAGATCACCAGCTTCGTTGTTGGAGGGGGCGACTTGCTTGATTGGATCAAGGTCAACACTTCTAAGGGTCACTACTTGTCTGCTGGCGGCAGTGGCGGAGGCGAACATAAGATGAAGCTAGGAAATGGCGACTTGGTTGGGTGGGATGGCTTTTGTACTCCTAGTATAGTTGCTGCTTTTGCTCCAACCTTTCGCTGCGAGGAGTGAGAGGTAAAAACAGCCATGCCTCATCCCGAAGTCGGTCAGGTGTACTTGATTCCATATCCTCCTTATTGAGTCCCCCTTTGCTGAGCAGTAATTTCAATTATCCTCCGCAAGCCATCTGTCGGGATTCTAGCAAGAGAAAGCATAAGCTAAAAGCAAATCATGTTCGGTCTGATGCAGGTTTCCCCTACTATACGTGAGTAGCTGAATTGTTATTATCTAGAAAGTATCTACATCTCCCTGCTCCCTTTCTCTACGACTCGGGCCTTCATCTAGAGGCGATAGCATCTAATCGACTGTGACCGTCCAACAATGTTGGTGATAATCCTCTTGCCTGGGGGGTCGAAGAACCCGACATACTTGTTACAGCCGTCGTCCCTAAATTATGGTGAGATGTGAATGTTCTACCATACTTTGTAAGGGAAACAAAATAGGTAACCTACAAGTAAAGATCACAGGATGCGTCGGTGATCTTGATCGCTCCAATGTAAGCATCACTATGTTCCGCGTGCAAGGTCAGCTGAACTGGGATCCATTCAAGCGTGGGTTAATTGGCTATTACTAACCCAGAGCCCAGGTGAGGAATAGCTTCGCAGTTTGCGGTTACTGGGATGGAAGCGCTGTCTCCCTGATAGCCGGTTCTTCCATACACTATCACCTAGAGCAGAAACCATCAGCAATTAAGCTTACATGTTTCCCTCATTGTGTTGACTTACTGACGGGGTGTCGTCCGCCTTTACGGCAGGAGTCAGCGCCAGTAGTTGGATCAGCGCGATGGCAAGATGCGTTTTCATTTTGAGAAGACAGAAAGGTTCAAAAGTGTTTAACCGGTAGAACAACCGTTGTTGTTTTTGCCGAGAATCTAACCAATTATGCGAAATCGTCTAAACATCTATATATAAGCACAAAGATAGACCATTTAGCACAAAGGTAGAAAGAACGTATACAAACCATCATGAGCTCCACAGACGTCATTTGGTACAGCTTACTATAGACTAATTTATCTTACTATCAGGAAGAACCGGGATGCCAAGTGGGGACTACCCTTAGCCCACTTTCCGGGGTCGCACTAATTAATTTACACATGAATAATCTGTAAGGGTCAGACGTATCATCAAATGATCCTCCAAGTATTGCAATAGTGTTTCGACAATTATCGTTGCTATGATCTCGGCAGCAATGATTTCATTTTGATCCATACAAGGACTCAATGTTAGAAGGAAAATCAATAGCCGCCGATCTCCGAAACGCTAATAGGCCGCGTTGCGTCACCTGCGCCATCCCGAGCACATCACACACATCGGAGACGACATGATTTGCCGGTCCCACTACGGCCAGGCCGCGTCTATTGGGGCCCAACGGGCTCGACTGTAAGCTGAAAAGCCATCCAGACTCAGCTGGCTGTTCGCCCTCGGACAGATTCCAAGAGATGGTTGCATGCTTGTTACGTATACGGGCTCGGCTTGTATGCTGCAAAGCCATCCAGGTTGAGCTGACTGTTGTGTAAGAGGTGTGGGCTCGCCCTCGGACAAGTTCCAGATAGAGATGGTTGCATGCTTGTTACGTATACAGGCTCGACTGCAAGCCGAACAGCTATCCATATTGAGCTAACTATTGTATTATGCGGGCCTGCCCTCAGATAGATTCTGGATAGAGCTAGTTGCATGCTTATTACGTGTACGATGCGGCGGGGGGGTTTCTGTTTGTGGTCATGGGCGGACCACTATCGCCGCAAGGTCGTATTTCTCATCTTCCTTTGGGCTTCATTCTTGCCGATAACCCTGGTCAGGCTGATATGTGGAGTTCAAGCTGAGCCTGCAGCTCCCCCAGTTCCCCATGCGCTAACCCTCTTTCTCTTCCCATAGTCTCCTTTTGGAAGACTCTAAAGTGGGTTCTTGCGTCAAGCGCCATTCTGCATCATCACGATCGCCCGGTAATCCCCTGCTGTCTCCGCACGAACGGGTGCGGGTGAGATCTAGAACGGGACACCCGCGACGGGCCGATGTGGAGTTGCCGTGTGCGAAAGCTTATTCATTTTCTAGCCGCATGGGGCGGGCGGATCGTCGTCGCCCATAGTATTGTCACTTGCGGCTCTCGCGCAGTTTGCGTTGTTGTGCAACAAGTCCTCCCTCGCTTCCCACATGTAGTAACATGCCGAGGCCTTCTACGTGTGAGACATGGAAAATAAAGGGGCTAACTTGATTCCTGAGAGAGGGGATAGCAGCCACCTACGTCTTTCTTGCGGGCCGGTAATCAACCATCCTTTGTCTTAGAGGTAGTCGTCATTATGACTACTATCCATGACAAGATCGGCCGCTAGACCCAACTTTTCCTCAGCTCCGTGGCTCGCTCATGTAACAGTACAAGAATGTAAACCAGGATACCCCCCTAGGCGTGTGGTTTCTACGAAAAAGAGCTCTACCATGCAACAGTGGATCGGAGAATTCATAATGGAGGTACGACAAGCTGAGACTCCTCCCTGCCTACGTAGTACCCCAAGCTCTCGTCTTCCCGTCAGTCCAAGAGTCTCGCCTCAGTCGAACGGGGCAAGACATACCTCTGGCCAGGTCTCGCCCCTTTGAGGGGTCCGTCAGCTGCAAACTTGATACCAAAGTATAGGTTGGCGCGCACAACGCATGAATATCCCTCCATGATGGCGCCCGTCCCAGCGCCCCTATCCAGACACGTGTGCCAATAGGCAGCCCCAATTGGTCTCGAACGCTTCATTTCGGGCATCACAACCCGATCCGGACTGAAGGTAACGCTGTGCTCCTGCAACGAACTGAGGGTGCGGCCAAGGGCAGCCATCCGGGACCTTTGCCCTTGCCATGTTGGTCGTGCCGTTTCGCCCCAGATGAAATGGGGAGTAGGCTTGAGCGGGTCCAAGTTCAGTGTCTCCCAGGCGAGGGAAGCCTTTGCATTTCAGGCGCCCCATGAATGAGCTTCTCCGTATAGTCCCCTTCCGGGAGCCACCTCGTCCAGATAAACAGATGTAGTGGCCATAGAATTCAATTCTCCGGCCCTCAGGGTGCGGGAGTTTCGAAACACACTTGAAGTGGTCATACACCACCACATCGGACCTGTTTATTGCTCGCTTTTCCTCTGCCAAATACTCAAGGTGGAAGGAAGAGTATCAAATTAAAGCAATTTTGGACAAGTACCTGAGTCCGTCAATGTACTCCTGCGTATCTCTCACAAATAATCCGCTTCCCGTCTTCCTCACGAGTGATTCCTGGGCGGGTAGCTAGAAGAGGGCCAAAACCACAGTCGTAGAGATGGGCGACGGCCCTATCGAAAGGTAAGTTCAGGCGTGTACTTCTCTACCGTCGAGATAGGAGCGGTGATGACTGGGTCTACGTCAACAGTACGACATCTATCTATAAACTGTACATGTAATCGCCATAACAAGTGCGCAAGCGAGCCTAGATAGTCCTAAAGATGTTTACGACATATCTGTCTGCGCTACTGACACGCGATAACTATCTTCATCGATAGAAATGGGCTCTCCTCGTCAAGTTCCTTTCGTAAGCTAACGTTCGGAAGCTTGTCCCTATCGTAAGCAACTCGTTGGAGAATCTGCATCACCGCTTCGAAGGCTAGGCGAATGAAGGAGGGCGCAACATCATAAACGCTCAGTGGCAGGCGACTACCAAAGATGTGATGGAAGCGTACGCTTTTAGTGGCTTTGTCTTGAGGGTTCTCGATGTAGAAGACTGCAATCAGCCCCTTTTTCAGCTTTTAAAAATGGGTCTTCATGTTCGTATCTGTGTGCGCCTTCACTGGCTGATCCAGGCTGTAATTAGGATGCCTCCTACTATCATGCATCACCTTGACCCAAAGATTCTCTATTTTCAACGATTTTTCAGAGTAAGTGATTCCACTCGGCGGTTGGGAACTATTGTTTAACACTCGACCCAGGATCTCGAGAACATCATTGAACGCATCCAAGGATCTAAGGAGCCACCAGAGCGGAGGACCATCTTCGATGACATCTTACGCAGCGATGCACCGGAACCTGAAAAGGCAATGCCAAGGATGCTGGAGGAGGTATGCTCCTCACGATCGCAGCAAGAAGGTTCAGGGCGGTTAAGCAATTGAGCTCTACGAGACAACGCGAGAGGATGTCGGTATTTGGGCCGATTATGTGGCGCCTAGTCCAAAGCCAGGAAGCAAAGAATTGACAGTTGTCATCAGGCTCGAATGAAGCTGATCGTAAAGCGTGGTGTAGGCTAAAGGTCTGCTGGAGGTACAAGAATGTATTCTAGACCATAAGCGACACTTTCTCGCACCTTAACTTACTCCGAACCTTCCCTGCCAATCTCCGCTAGTTCTAGACTGTTCATCAATGGGTAACAAGTGTCAACTAATCTTGTTAATCAATCTTATTCACTATAAAGAAGGAAGCATGCTGATAGATCCAGTCGAACATAGAACCATTAGTGTCCTGCCCTCGGGCGACTAGCGAGTAGACAATATTAGATCGATGGCTGTGTGAGATGGCCTTTGGGGACTCGAGAGGAAAAGATCAGAGGATAGCAAATTAGCTCAGAACGAAAGACATAATCTATCAATTCAGACAAGGTTCAAGCTTTGGTCTTGTCGTGCAACTAGCGAAATAGAAAAATCTAGCCAGTGGTGTTTTGTTGTTAACTTTCCACTTAAATCGATCTGTATAGGTATCGCATGCTTGCCCAAGTCAATGGAATACTAGCTATTCTATACCTGACTTATGATATCTTGCTGACAATGTCCAACAACGTTCGAGCTTCATCTGACGGGTCGTTCTGGGCCAGGGGTTACCTCATCGTAGATGTAACTGTCCGGTTTCTAGTAGCCGCATCACTCGTCCATATTTGGAAGGCAACTCATATTATCGGCACAAACTGGTACAGGATTTACGATACCATGTAGAACCCACCTACCAGCAAGGGAAAAAAAAGCTCACTTCTGTCACCCAGCCTCCGCAATGCGTCTTGCAATATTCCCAACGACAGGGGCCAATGTTTGTCTTGAAAATGTCTTGAGTATCTTACATGAAGGGTGAAGTTAGTGAAGCAATGTTAGATATTACGGATAACGGCTTTTCGCAGACTAGATCCGCTCAGAAGCGTGAGATGCTCCGTTCAACTCTCGGAGACAGATTACGAAGCTACCGACGAGGTCAGAGGTCACGCAGCCTGGCCAGCTGTTATCCAAGTCTGATGAGTCCCAGGCTGACAAGTCAGTCTATTTGCAGCTTACCTGAAATCTTCGGCATGCCGAATCTGGAGATTGGGTAACTAAACTCGGCTAATTAGAGTCGTCTTCGCGTTATGCATCAGTGAGCTACCTGACATTGGTGTTTCTGCGACCAGGAGATTCAAGCCTTTTTTGTGTAAAGGACTTAGTTTACTGCCCTCGGAAAGAGATGTTCAAGGGCCTAAAAGCATCTTTCTATTGCTTTCCTGGTCTGCCTTTTATAGTGGGTTCGGTACCGACCTGGTACCAACCAAAGTGTCAATCAAATGGTACATTTGAGTGAATATAATGACTAGTAGGGGGCTATAATTCTTATACTAGTGTTTGAAATGATACTACTGAAAGAATAGCTTAAGCTCTTTTTTGATAGGCCACCCTTTGGGCTTATTTACTTTACTAGTATACATAGAGTTGCCATTCCGTCAGAGTTGTCTTGTTCATGTTCATCAACCCATTAATCTCCTGTGCGTATCAGACAATCATCTCCTTTCTCCTCCTTATCTCATTATCGTCGCCCTCATTCCCGTCGGTATTTAGCATAATGTCATCTTAGTGTAGGGAGATAGCACGGTTAAGCAGGGCGTTAATTAATTGACGTACTCATTTCAAATATGCTCGTCTACCCAGGAGCGGGTTTGTTAGCTGCTTAGCTCTAGTAAGGGAATCCTCCGGCTCTGAATCCGCCATGATGCCGGGGTCTCGATGATCGTTTTTCTTGCGTCTTCCGTCCTCGTCATCCAGCTCCACATCTAACGTCTCCAACAGTGTAGGCATCTTCCTCCTCTCCCCTTCTATTCCTTCTCCCTTCTGCTTGCTCCTTAGATCTCTCTCCAGTCTAGTAGCCTAGTATCGCCATAGGTACACTACCTCACGCAGTTGTTAATTCTGATCCTGCTGTTAGATCCGCAATATCGGCCCTCAGCGCCAAATTTATCGTAGTGACCACGCGTTGGGGTTTAACGTACTCTTGGTGAACCTAGTTCTGGGTTCATTATGCTGGACCTATTGTCATCTCCTCACCTGACTACTAAGCGATGTTTAACCTTGTCAGCAACTTGTTGATCTCCGTGCTTATCTCTTGAAAGCTATTGGCGATTCTCGTTAGCCTATCTTCATCAGTCGTTATGGTAGCTATTAGTAAGCTCTCGTATCCCACTGTCTATTCTTGAGTTAGCTGCATCGATCTGTCACAGATGTTAGCATTACTGACCTTGGGGGCTTTGTCCTTGCCGGTAGAAACAGACTTCCCCTCTATCACGAGCAGGAGATGTATTCATGCTTGTTGTAGTGACCTTATGGTGGGGGGGATTGTTGCTGTAATGCGGATGGTAGAGGCGAGGCGCAGGTAAATTGTATGGAGGGAACAGATAATCCATCGTCTTACAGGCGATGGTTTGAGTGAATTTAAGTCAAGTAAAAGTGCTACCCAGAAGAACCAACACGTGGGGAATTCTAGGCGAGCGCCCGAGTGAAGTGATGTGAGTAGAGGACAAGCTGCGTCTGCCTTATGAAGCATGAAAACACCTAATCTGATAAGAAGTGAATGAGAGGCCTTATGTGGGATTTTGGCAGTAATAATTTATCCGTATTAAAAGTAAGCTTGTTGAAAGAAAGCAGAAGAGAAGGTTACGTCAAGGCTTCGCTTTTCGTCCGACCCATCACATTTCATACTGTAGGAAAGTTCCCCTGCTGCCGCGTCGAGGATCTCACCAGAAGCAATCATCCCAGTCATCAAGTACGCTCTAAAGAAAACACAATAACAACAGCAGCTATAACAGCAGACACTACTAGAATCCCAAGTCATCAGCAACCAAACCATCTGCTTCTATTGGCATTATTCTTCCCTCTGTTCGTTCCCCTTTATTAAAGCTAAGGGTATAGGTAATGCCCCTGCCCTTGGGAACGCAAAGCTGAAAGGCCGCTTTGGCCTCTAGCGGCCCTGCTGGGGGTCCTCCCCCTCCCCCTCCTTGCTAACAATCTTCGGCAGTGCATGCCACATAGCCGTGGCCATCATGAAATCACTCAGGCTTCCTGCAGAACTTCCCCTTTAGGCCTAGGCTAGGCAGGGATAGTTCGCGCAATTGGCGACGAGTATACGGCATGGAGGTCCAACATGTTCTTGTCGCCATCCTCATCCTCATCACCGTCGTCCTCGTTGCCCCATAGCCCGGACGAGCTCTGGATGGCCTCACAATTGAACTCAATCGCGATATGCCTTCACGGCGTAAGACCGAGGCTGGTATTGCCCAGGGCCAGTCAGCGGTCCTTTCTGAGCGTTGTAAAGATATTGGTGTTGGTCTCTAGCTCTATTACAGAGAGAGCTTGAACCGCTATTCCTTGTGACCCTCTCTGATAACAAACGCTGCAGTTATCCCCTGTCGACCGAGATTCGGCACTCAAGATAAGCCAAGACAGATAAATCCAAGGAGCCACGACAATCTCTGATCTATCTAAATGACAGGGAAAGCCTTAGCCCCCTGTAGCCTGATTTCGCCACAACTCACCGAAATCAATAGCGCGTGGGAGACGTAGGCCTAGACCCAATGAGGCGAGCGAGCTTTTATCCAATGGAGGGTCACCATCAATCAATACCAGAGCTGCTTTACACCGACTACGGTTGCATAATCAGCTGATGGGTCTAAGATAGTTCTATAGCAAGTCAAAGGGCAGCGTGAACGCCACACAAAGGCAGGGTAGCAAGCTATGCAGAGGAGAGGTTTCGAGCCGGTCAATCTCCTCCACTGTGACGTAATACCGCCTCACTTTTATGCTAGGGGTTGGAGCCTGTTGATGTAGAAGAACCCGTTTCTGTTTTCTGATTTGCTATAGGAGGGGTGGCTAGAGTTGTATTGTGGCTTTATGATGCATGAGACCAAGTAATTGTTAGTATTCGGGACGGGAATGTTGCGACTGAAACGCACGTTGCTGGGTTGCGTCTATGAGGCTAAAGGAAATATGGTCACCAAAGTGCATCAGCTTGACAAATTTGGAAACCTCAGCTCGCCGCGTTTTGAGAAAAAGCAATAACGGTAGCTACATTCCCCGGTCTTCCCGGCTCCACACCGTGATGTACATGGTCGGAGCAGCACGATCAGAATACATAAGACATCCCTGTAGGACTCTTATAGGTAGGATCTTCAAGGATCAATTCAATCACTCGTTTTACCCTAAGTGTGCATTTACAATAGCTCTGCACCGTTGTGCCTTCTGTGCGTCTGCATTCAAATCACACTGCATATACAAGAGAATGTCTAACTTACAAGGCGTTTTCAGAGATCAAAGGCAGTCAGACACTCTCGCATGCGATACGTCACTTGCCACCAAAGAGATGCATGCCAATATTGGGGCGAGCTAGTGCCAAAAGTGTGTTACATTCCACTGTTCGGGTTCAAAGTAATAATTGATAATGCACCTGGTTTGCCTCACTTCAAATCATAGGCCAGGTATCGTCGCCTCGGAAGGCTAACGTGCAGCTGTATCTGTTAGCGGGAGTACTATTATCCCTAAAAGTAGTTTGATCTGTACAGAGCAAGAAAATATCAAAAACTACTTCTAGTTTTCCAAATAGAATAGCAAGCCAATATTAACCTACAGAGAGAATTGACCGCTAACTTATGTACTTAATTAGGGAATGAAAATCGAACCCTAGCAGATGACGGACGATAACGGCGTTTCGTACTTCACCTGGACCCTGACTGTCCAACCCTCAAACCTGCAGCTATACCTCTTTCCTTTCTTCATTAAGCGCCGGGCAGAGCAGGGTAGTGGGACATAAAGACCATCTTGGAGCAGCAAGCTTGATTGCAAGGGTAGTTGGGCAGTCCAGCTCCTTGTCAGTTATGACAGCCCCCAATGTTTGAGGCTGAGAGTGGAGAGCTGAAAAGCTGGAATAAGCAGGTGTTGATCGCCGGCTGATGCAGGGGCCATACTAGGACTGTATTATTAACCTGTATCTTTCTGCTAGCAACTGTCTGGTGGCATCTTCGTCTGGTCTTGTTATATTTTCTCGAGGAGCCTTCCTCAGAGTGACATCAATTTACCTCACATTCTTCTTTCTTTGTGACACCTATTCTGAGCAATAAAACCGGCCATCAGCCTGCTACGGGTACACTTCCGCTTCGCCAAGAATCATGTCAGGCTCGATGCCAACACCGGGCTCCGGCAATTACTCTAGTGCATCATCATCGAAGAGTTCGAGCATTAAGAATTTGCGCCCAGTTGCGGGATTTTGGAAACTCGACGAGTTGCCAAATCAAGATTCGGCTGACTTTATTCCCTATTTATTAAGCAAGAGTCCCATCCTTGTGATGAGTTGAGATGTACTCACTATGTGACTTCCCTTAGGCAGAAATCACGATGGTCTTGGCAGTGGAGAGCATTATATTCAAGTCCCTCGGAAGGATGCATGCATTTCGTGCCCTTATCCTGATAACCCTGAGACGTATTCATCTTTTGGAGACCAAGGTCTAACAGCAACGGTTAATGCTTACGGGGATATAATAAGTTTTAGCCGTTACCTTGGTGTTGGGGTGTCTGGCATGTTTGTTGTCAACTACGAAGATACCCCGGAGCCTTTTCTTACATGGAGCCGAGATAAACGCATACTGGAGGAGTCGGTTGGAGACCGCTCTGGGTCTTTCCTCAGTTATGGCCTTCACTTTCCAGAGCTGAAGTTCGACGACCGTCCGGAATTAACTTACGTCCAGTATCGATGGCCACGTTTTGAATATAGTTCCGACGAGGTAAAAATGTCGGTCCAATGGATCATACGGAAAGGTCTATTACTTCAACAGCATTTTATGACAAACCTGGGCAATGATGAAGTGACAGTTCCTTTCAGATTCCACGACAAGATGTTGATCCGCGATCTTGAGAACTAGGAGGTATTGAATTCGTTCAACGATAGCGACTCCGGCTACAGTCACTCAAATGGACCCAATGGTTTTGGCTGGACCTTGGTCCGTACGCTTCCGCGCGGTTATGGCAGTAAGAATAAGAATCTAGAGGAACACCCAGCTGATTCGAAAGAAGATGGCATCGCTGTTGTCGTTTCTGTCTTCGTTGATGGCGTGCCACAAACGTGGAAAGATGGACGACGTGGGTGGAGCCGGATTCTGGATAAGACTACCTCCATGGAGGTCATCGTTGCTTATGACTTGTTGTTCCTCCCCGAGGGCAGCGCTCATTGGAATAACTTTATCGTTCCCATCAGTGACATCGACATGAGCGAGATCAGCATGCCATCGCCATCTACGTTTTTTCTGTCGCGAATCGATTCCTTACCTGAGACCGCGGGCGTTACAAACACCGAAAACACCACACAAACTGCTGACCCCAAGGGTGATGAGAAGAGAGGTCAGGATCCAAACCTATCAGAGGGTTCTCCCATCTGGTCGTCGCCCCCAAAGTCGTCGACAGGGTGTAATATTGAGTATGCCCTTCGTCGCCACCTCGAACACATCCTTTCTGTATGCGCAATACCAGCACGCCGTCCAATACTGCGTGGCGAGGTTACACCTGATAAGGCTCCTGAAAGCCCTTCAGAACCGATCCCTGTTGTCTTCACATGTGGCGACGTATCTGGTCACCGTATCTGCTCATCTGCTAGTTTGTATGTCTTCTCCATTTGTTTCTCAAAGAGTTAAGTGAGACTATAGTGGCTAATCATTTCTATATCAAGCTTCTCATTCCTGTTTCTCCTTGATGTTTCTAAAAGGTTGCGTCGAATTGTTGGACAGAATGAGGACGCGACGTATTTATGATAGGATCTATACTGTATGTAAGGGTCACCTTGAATGGGTGTTCGATTTCGCGGAAACATCGCAAGAAAGGTCAACAAAGGATTGCTTCGTGGCCAAATATTGGCCTTCAGGGAAGAGCATCAAGACCGGGCGGAAATGGGACCTTGATTCAGTAACCGACACTCCATTCCAACTCATCAAGGCTGTCGAATTTGCAACTACTTTCGACGAAAGAATTCATTGCAACTCAGCGATGAGAGAGATAGCGGATTCGTGGATTCGGAAGCTAAAAAGAGAGGACCGCAGACATACCCTCGTCTGGCCACATGCTCGGGACGAAGGCTTCAATGTCTACCGTTTGGATGACAACATTTGGGCTTGGAAAGCTCTGAACGGTCTCGAGTCATTAGGCACACGGGGCCATTTCTTAGACATTGGCGGCTTGGAAGCGCTCTCGACTGAATTTAACTCTGGGAATGTCCAGCGAGAGATTCTTCGGAGATTCACTGCTTTCAACGAGTTATGTCGAGAAAGAATGTTGGCAGTCACTCGCCCACCGCGCGACACCCGCTTTCTATTCCACGCCAGGGACATAGCCCTATTCTATGCTTCAGATTGGGACTTTTTCTCGGAGCAATCGTCAGCTTCTGAGTTGTGGGAGAACACGATCAAAGCACAAGTGTATCACGACGAGAACAAAGAGACAGGGTGGGCAAAAACCCTCCGCTATGCACTCGCCGTTGCCATAGGCAGCCGAGGATACTCACTGAATAGGAGGACGGCTAAAGAGCTCGTCGAAAATGACATGGAGACTTTGTTTGGCAGTACCAGCACAAATGGTTTCTTCCCTGGGAGGCTCAATGACGCTACAAAAAAGCCCAAGCTATACGACGACAGAGTTGATAGAGACTCTTACTTCCAAACTGGATTTGAGATTCCGTTTGTCCTTCTTCAGCATGCTAACCGCATCAACGAAGTTTGTGATAAGTCACATGACGCGGGTCAGAACGTCCAAGGAGAAAGCTCATTCCCAGAACCATCCACAAAGAAGAAGGAGCTTGTGGAGGACAGGTTTGACTATATCTTTCCTCAAATGCAAATAAGCCTGGCTCTCCAAAATCTACTTCTTGCAGCATCTGAATCAACACCTCACGAGGCTATGATTAAGCCTGATGGTTTGGTCTTGGAGAATTTGAGAGATTTTATCAAGAACGCTCCGAAGACGCCTCGCAAGAATATATCCATGAAGAAGTGCATCCCTTTCAATAGTCAGATCGACTCCAGCAGCATTGTGCAAATCGATGAAGAGTGGCTTTACAATTATCCACCGTTATTTCAGGATAAAATAGAGCAAGAAGGCGTCAAGTGGGAGGATAGTTTGAACAGAGACAACGAGGTACTGGGACGACTTAGAAGGAAGGCAACTACTGAGAAGGTTATCGATAGGGGGCTCGGCATGTGCAACAATGCTAAGAAAGCTCCTGATCGTAATGAGTGGGTAAAGGTCAGTATCACTAACACTCCCAAGCGAAAATACAACAAGAGCAACATGGAAGTACACACCTCGTGGGTTTACAATTTCACGTTTAAGCGACTTCGAGAATACCTTCGAGAACCCCAGACGGCGCAGAAAGCGAAGAAACGATTTGTTTGGCTGCCACAAGTGGACGAAAGCATAGCCTTCCTCTGCTACGCTTTCTGCCCATCAGAAGAAGAGAGGGGAGCGCTGTCTTCTTTCTTCGACAGGCATGAAAACTATGAAAAATACATATACGACGACACCACCACCGTTCTAAACACCTGGGAAACAGAGTTGCGTCTCAGCTTTTATCAGCTCATGGACTCCCAATCCCAGTTACAGGGTGGCATTCCACAACCGAGTGAAGAGGAACTTCCTGGCATGGGAAAGAAGAAAATCGTGCGAGCCTCGACAGGATTTCGTTTCATCGGAGATATCTTTGACCGGAATTGGACATGTCATTTTGTCGAGTACCTGCTAGCCAAATTACTGGCAGAATCTATGTTTGGTCATGATTTCACCTGGGACTTTGAATTCACTAAGTCCTCGGAGGATAGAGACTGGAGACAGAGAAAGGTTTTGGAGCTGTTATTGTTTGGCAGAATCTTGGCTACCATGATCCAGAGCACGCAGAGCGTATTCAACGAAATCAAGGAAGAGCTAGGGGTTCGACGTGGCGCACTGTCATTTTCTGTCATCAACAGCGACGACTACTTCTCCTCGAGCGCGTATTGGCAAAGATTCCAGCAAATTCTACAGGCCATCGGCGAGGAGCTGGCAGCAGTACTGGAGACCCTCGATAAGTGGGAGACACGTGAGCAGGACAGGGGTCAGGAGAAGCCACGATGGACACGAAACGACGAACGGAAGTATCGCAACAAAATCAACAAGTTACGTGGCTCCACCCGCGGCAGAATCAAAGACCTTCGAACTCTCCGCACAAGTATCCGACTGCTGAACGAGACGCTTGTGATCAAGCAGGACCAGGTGCGGCAAGATCTCAGCTTGCGTGGCGCTGAAAATGTTCGCTTCTTCACCTACGTAACTGTTGTCTTCTTACCATTGGGATTCGCATCCAGTCTCTTTAGCATGAGCGAGGTTCCTGGAGGCATAGTACTGAGGAGTATGATCACTTGCGCTGTTGTGGCTTTGTTGGTTACTGTTGTTTTACTCGTCAACGCAAAGATGATCGGCGGTGTTGTGGAACGGATATCTGTTGTTGCCGGTCAGTATTCTCGCAACACGATGAGTAGGAGTGCCCTCCTACAGGAGAGGCAAAGCCAGAGATCCCAGAAGCACAAAGAGAAAGACGAAGCTCCAGAGGATCCAGGGAGCTCGAAACAAATACCACGTCGACAGAGACCGCCGAAGACAGATGGCTCGTTGCGCATCTGGTTCTGACCGGTCTATATACTAGTCGAGTTTCCTACACAGCGAGTTCTGATGTCATACTAAGTTGTAAAAGACGATGGGTCGCCGTGGGTTAGGCTGGTTTATGTCCCAACTGGTGTCCTAGCTTTCCTAGTCTTTGCTATTTCTTGGCTGCTGCTGCTTGTTGTGTATAACATGATCGATTTGGTTAGGTTTATTGGAGGTATGTGTTATTTATCGTTGCTGACGATGCTGGATCTGACGTGTACGGCTGAGTATGAGACTGATGAACTCTCTAGGATGTCTAAAGTGGGCTATTTCTGCTTCACAGCCGCAGGACAAATCGTTGGATATTTCGCGACTGGGGAAATGGACCTATCCTCCTGATGAAATCTGACTACTGAAGCTATTAGGCTAGCAATTAAATAGTAGAGTAGACAACGGGGCCCAGTAGTCAAAAGATGAAAAAAAGGATAAAGTAGATGAGGATGCTGCGTAAACTTTGACTCCTACGTTATCAACATACAATTTATCTGCTTGCATAGGTGTCATTCTTCCCCCTATTGATCCGCCCTCTTATCAACTCTAAAGCTATAGGGTGATGTCCTTGCCCTTACAACGCAAAGCTGAAAGGCTGCTTTTGCCTCTGGCAGGCCTGCTGGGGGGCTCTCACCATCCTCGATGTCAATCTTCAGGAGTGCATGCTAGCAGGGTCATAATACAGAAGACATCCCTATCGCACCCTTTGAGGTAGGATCTTCAAGGATCAATTCAATTACTCGTTTCAAACCACACGTGCAAAGTCAACAATGGGGACTTCGTGTCGCCTTAATTCCAGACCGCCCATAGCTTTTGCCTACTGTTGATGATTGACAGGAGGGAGCTGGGGTCGCTTCGGATTGTGTCGGGATGTGCGGTGTAGAACGCCTGGCGAACCCGTAATTAGAGCAAGACGATGGCTCTTGATTGCCAGGACCGCTCCGCTTGGCGATTGAAAAACCACTTCTTTTGATTACCTGTACTAGATAATCGGGTTCGGGCCGTGCCTAGTGCAAACCGGCGATGGGCTACAGCGCATCATTTGAGACTTTAACAGGGCTAGTAGCGGTCAGCGAAAGCTCGAGTAAGCACACCGGATACCCTCGATTACACTCTAGGAGCGAGGTAGTAGCGTATTACTACTAAGGGGCGAAGTGCGTTATACTAGCATGCTCTTCTACTCGAACCTGCCCTAAAACACCACCCTCAATTGAATTCTGCAACGTCGGATCAAGCGCGGTACCCGACCGACGCCTCTTTTGCTGCTTTGGGTGATGGGCGTTCCGTGGTGCTTGATTCGGCTGGATTCCTCACCCTTACCGGCGGGAGATTAGGCCGCCAGAGATAGCTGACTGGCTGCATGGGCTGATACACATGGTTGTTGGATATCTAACCGCCCCTGTTCTGATCCTCCCCAACCCGCATTCGCAAACGTGTCTTTGAACCCAAACCTTTGCCAAATCAATAGATTCGTTCTTCAAACACTCCCTACTTCCATGGCGGCCAACAATTCCACGGCCGACGACATCGTGGGATGGCAAGAGAATCCCCACCAGCGCGGCTCGGCGTCGATCATCTGGAGCTGCGTCACGACCATCTTTGCTAGCACGTGGACTGTGTTACACCTTAATGTGCCTGGTTATCACGACACTACGTGGCAGAAACTGGCGCGCAAAGTCAAGTGGATGGCAATCAACATACTCTTTCCCGAGTTCATCTTCTCCAAGGCCGTCTGTGACTTACGGTTGGCTCTCCAAGAACTGTGTGAGTTCGGCGAAGCTCTACGAAGCATCGAAAACCCCGAAGAGCAACCTAAATGGAGCGTGCAGTATCCCCAGCCGTGGATAAATCCCTCGTGGGACCACGAGTGGAGCTGGAAGATGGAATACCCGGGTGATTGGCTTTATCGACTGCTCTACTTGCGGCCTCCAACTAAGAATCATAAGGAAGCGCATTCGTCGTGCAGCCAAACCGAAAGCGAAAATGCTCAATCACGACAGCCTGGCAATACAGAGGATGCAGAGGAAACACCCCGCGCCCAACCTCGTTCAACTACCGACCCAGAGGAGAACTCGGTCCCATGTGAGGGCAGTCTTCGCTTAAGCGGTAACGATATAGAACTCTCGTCGCTAAACCAAAGAGGGCCACTGTTAGAGCGGATACGCAGATCAGAGGAGCCCGACCGCAAAACAGGGGAATCCGACAGCAGACCTCGATTAGAACAGAAGACCCAAATTTGGACAGTTGTTCACTCGTACTTTGCTCAAATGGGTGGTCTTTTATACCGCGATTCATATCCCGAGTCACACCGCGATCGGGACCCTTACGTTGCACTTACGGCATCCAAATTAACCTCGAAGTATAAATGGTTCCATAATTCGGAGCATCCCCTGAAGCACCTTATCTTGGCAAAGGAGGATATCGAGGACAAGAGCAAGGCAGATTGGCTTCTAAAGAGTATCTCTGTTCTTCAAATCACATGGCTTATCCTCAATGTAGCTGTGCGCGAGTCGGAAGGACTGCCTGTTACCCAAATCGAGATAGCCACTATCGCTTTCGCGGTTATAGCGATATTCACCTACGTGGCCAATTGGTGGAAGCCGAAGGATGTCTCCCGATCCATCATCTTGCCATCCGTATGTTGTGGCGTGTCGCGTCATCATGATGAAGCTGGGCCCGTCAACCGTTCGCAGTCGTTCATGCTCCGGCTCCGGGCACCCCATAAAGCCGTGAATGAATCGCGACATATAACCAACATCGACCGGGTGTCCAACGATCTGGTTTGGATGGAAGGCCAGACGCCTTCAATGTTTGGTCTGATGGCCATCTCGTCATTGGTCTTCGGTGGCCTACACTGCCTTGCCTGGAACTTCAAATTCCCTACGCGAACCGAGCTTCTCTGCTGGAGAGTTGCAAGCTTAACCTCGGCTATCCTGCCTCTGGTGACGCTCGGCTTGAGCCTCGTTTTGGGCTATTTCTCGACTACGTGTGTTGACTCACGTCTGACTACCGTGTTTCTGGACAAGCTGCAGCCGTTGGAAGAGTTACCTGCGGAGTGGTGGGAGAATATGTTGAGGCCCAAGTTCAAAGATTGGGATGAGGATGCGCAGCTGGCCTTTATAGCAATGCCGAAGGACCCTACAACGGATTGGGAAGAAAAGCCCGCAACGGAAATTATCGAGAAGCTGAAGGATTCTGCGGATTACCGGCGTCGTGAGTCTTACCATTATTTACCTTCCTGGTTAAGGCGATTCTACGATGACTGGCAACACCTCCGTGACGACGAAACCCGACCTGCTCGTCTAGGCCCTGAGTTTTCTTTTGTCGGTGAGTATATGAAGTCTTATCTGCTTACCTACAACGTTGAGTTCTGGCCGGGCTATGAGGGCTTTATCAAGAAGAAACTTGCTATTTCCAGTGAACTCCTGGCCGGCACTACTTGTATGGATCTGATCTTGGAGGCATATGAGGAACTTGATGCGAAGAGAACGGCATTTGATCGCACCGTTTACCGCGCGTCGACCGCGCTAAACGGCTTTACCATCTGTAGCGGCATCGTTTACACAGTTTGCCGCCTCATGATCATCACCCTTCTCTTCACATATTTCAGGGCTGCACCACCCGGCGTCTACCAGGTGGTCTCCTGGATCAATTTCCTACCTAACATATCCTAATAACTGCTTGAAAATACGCTGAAAGGTTTTGCATTAAGAGCCTGCAGAGTGGAGACCCTGTACTGATGTCTAGTTTCTAAAAATTATTAGACTTTAGCCTAACATTATGGAAGAACGAAAGGGTTGAATGTTTTTAAAAAGAAAAACTACTCAAATGTCACCAACTGACCCCTAACTACAAATATATGACACACTGTCGATCTGGTAATTAGATCCAAAAAAAAAAA
>JAMYIC010000025.1:0-19426 GCA_024112705.1 Microcera coccophila | reverse complement strand
AGTGCAGCGGCTATTTGCTACTATTTACCATAACCCCCCCCCCCCCCCCCTGTCTTCATAGCTCCTCGTGTCGAATCTTTACAAATGTGTTCTCCAGATATAATGTGAGCCAAGACTTCACCCCTATTCATGACACAACCGACTATAAGTGATAGTTCCAACCGACTGTGCTTCCATCCTTCCCCTCCCTTCTACTGCTCGGACAACATGGCTTTCAAGCCCAGGCCAGCATGCGAATCATCGCCCTGACTTGCCTGCGCAAACGAGTTCTCGTTGGAGTTGGCCAGCATTTCAAAGCATATGTCCGAGTCTTTGCTGCTCGAAGGTGTGTGGGGGCCGACGGTTTGATCAGAGTCGCGTCCTTCTGACGCGGTAGAGACGATACTGTGTTCTGAGTCTTTCTATTCCGCAGAACGCTCGGTCTTACCGCGCCAGAGCCCGTAAAATCCATCACAATTCTTCCACATCTTGATGGTACCATCTTCCGAGCCGGTGGCGTAGAGTTTTCCATCGGGAGCGAAGGCGATGGACCAGATTGGGCCGTGATGTCCCTTGTGAACATCCATTTCACTTCCGTCGTCATAGCGGATCACCTTGGCCCAAGTGCCAGGCTCCTCTCCCACCACGAACTTGCGTCCCTTGACATCCAGCGAAACACTGGCGATGGTGTAGGGCAAGGCGATACGCTTCAATTCGTCCATGTTCCGCTCTCCGCCCCAAAAGTAGACCGTCTTCCCGGCAGCCACCGCCAGTACGGGCTTTCCTCCCCCGATATCTTCAGGGGAAGCGTACTCTGAAGCCAAGGCAACTATCTCGCAGGACTTGATGTCCCCGTCGAGAACCTCATGACGAATGCAGGCTCGACTTGGCAGATCAAGCCACCGGAGAGTCTTGTCGGAAGCGGTGACTACAATGTTGGGGTCCTGAGTCCAGCAGATGAACTTGATTGAACCGGTATGCACGCCTTCGCCAATCTCAAAGCCAGTGGATGCGGGAATGGTCGCAGGGTTCCCCGGTTGGCCGCCAGCGAGCTCGCTCAGGTCGAAAACACGGAGCTTCTTCTCCATGCCGCCGGTAGCAACGAGGTCCGAGTTGTCGGGAGGATAGGCGACTGCACGAACGATGTGGTCATGCTGAAGGGTGTAGAGTAATTCACCGGTGTGGGTATCCCAAATCTTGCTGCTTCGTGTGAGTCATCGCGCGTTAAACGACAGTTTGTAGACTTACGCAGTGAAATCGGCGGAAGCTGTCGCGGCATTGGAAGAGTCGGGGCTCAGTCTGGCCTGCCAGACAGCTCCTTTGTGCCCGATGAAAGTCCCGATCCTATCAGGGGTGAGAAGACAAGCTGGCTGGCGCACGAGTTGGCCACTTACCAATCGCCAGTGATTCCATCGCGAAGCATCGGGTTACCATCTGGTTAGGGTCAGCAGGGATGATGCGACCAGCGAACAGATAGCAAACCTTTGCAAGCGGAGATCATGTAATAAGTCTCCTCCTTCTCCAGCGCAGAGAAGCTGATATGCGGGACGGGTCGAGAGTGGCCGTGACAAGTCAGAGGAACATATTGACGAGGAGCATCGGCCGCCATGGTGATCGAGGTGCGCTATATAGTCGAAGAACGAGAGAGGAAGCTGGAAAGTGAAAAGCCTCGAGTGACGGCAACTGAGGTCGCGCGTCGAATTCTGAAGCCAGTCGAGGATCTGTACGCGTCTCAGGGTGACCCAAGATTGCAGAGTCGCGCTATAGTAGAGTCGATAATATTCGTAACAGTCGTAAACTTCGTGAAGCCTGTGGGCTTGATCGTACTGGTCGTGCGTCGAGGTGAGGCTGTGCGCGAACAGAAAGGGAATGTCTGGAGAGGGCCGGCACAAGGTCGTTAGTGCGTCAGCATTCGTCTCTTCCAGCCTTCGAGAAAGCCCTATTAGCGCGAAGAAAAGCGTGCCCGAACCGCGCCGTCGAAATTGGGGAGGTTGAAGGAGTGGAAAAGAAATGACGGTTCGTTTTGGGAGAGTCTATTTTCCTTCCAGAAGAGGGAATCGCGGTGGCTACAGCGTCGCACCTGTCATTGTAGCGGGGTTGGGGTAGGAGCCACACTTAGGGAAAGGGTCTAAGCACCGCCACAGAGCGGGGTATTCCTGTGCGTCCGTCCTCCTGTGCGTGCTTCAGGCACTCCGTTACCGGTATTTCTGAACAAATCCATCAATGGTAAGGGGTATTGTGCCGAATTGTATCTCGATCACTTCGAGTGAATACAATCACATTCATTTTCCAATTTGATGCCCACAAACCCCTCCCATCCCACCGGGGTTTGTCACTGTTCCTCCCTGCATAACGGAGGTGTGCCGCCGGCTCGCTAGTGGAGGTGGCTGGTGCTTTTCATGTGACGTGCTGCATGCATTGCTGTGGCTCCTTGCAGCTCCCACCCCGGTGATTCAAGGTACGTACCTCTTACTGACCGTCTTCGAGCTTCCATCATCATCCGCAGTCGCCTCTCGCATTTGTCAATTCTGGCTCTTTGGTGGTGTGTTGCCTCTCCTTTCTCCCTACGCCGCCTTTTCTTCGACTCGTCCCTCCGTCAAGGCTTGCACCCAACCTACCGTTGATCCTCTAATTCCATCATAGCGGCGCTGGCGGGCTTCTATCCCACCCCACGTTGCAACCACGATCCATCTGCAGCAGCTTGAAACAGCAAAGATGGTTGAATTCAAGCTCTCGGCGCAATTGTCCGGACACGAAGCTGACGTAGGTAATTTGTCTTCATTCAACCAGCCAAGAACCTCCCAAAAAAAGCTAACCATTCACCGCCAGGTTCGAGCCGTCAGCTTCCCCTCCCCCGACGTCGTCCTCTCTGCGTCTCGAGATTGCAGTGTTCGCGTATGGCGACGATTTCAAGCTTCACCTCCCTCTTATGAAGGTACTCTGCTAACTCGAGGCTCTGAATACGTCAATTCGGTGGCCTTTCTCCCGCCTGCAAAAGAGCACCCCGATGGCCTAGTAGTGTCTGGTGGCAAGGATACCATCATCGAAGTCAAGGCCCCCAGTGCCGCATCCTCCGACCATGCTGAACGACTGCTTGTTGGGCACTCCCACAATGTCTGTTCCCTCGATGTGTCTCCGAAGGGCACTTATGTGGTTTCGGGAGGGTGGGATGGTCAAGCTCGCGTCTGGAACGTAAGCAAGTGGGAGTCGGAGTTTATGCTCGCGGGCCATGACAGTGTTGCTGTCTGGAGTGTAGTGGCCTTCGATGAGACAACCGTAGTGACCGGCTGCGCCGATAAACAGATCCGAATATTCGACTTGCAAAAGTCCACCGAGAGAGAGGTACAACCTCAAGCAACCATCTACACCCCTGATGTCGTCCGAGCGTTGTGTCGCGTTCCTAAAAATCACCCCAGTGGCGCCGATATCGCCAGCGCAAGCAATGACGGAACTCTACGACTGTGGAAACTCAACGGGCAGCAAGTTGCGGAGCTGCACGGTCACGAGAGCTTTGTCTACAGCTTGACAAGTCTGCCCTCGGGAGAACTGGTCAGCGCTGGCGAAGATCGAACCGTGAGGATATGGAAGGGTACCGAGTGCATTCAGACCATCACGCACCCCGCCATTTCCGTGTGGGCCGTTGCAGCAAACCCCGAGACTGGCGATATCGTCACAGGAACCAGCGATAGTGTTGCGCGTGTCTTTACCCGACGCTCCGACGCCGTAGCCGATGAGCAGACCCTCAAGGAATTTGAGGAATCAGTCAAGTCATCGTCCATTCCTCAGCAGCAGATGGGAGACATCAACAAAGAGAAGCTTCCTGGGCCAGCATTTTTAACTACCAAATCCGGTACCAAGGATGGACAGGTCCAGATGATCAAGGAGGACAACGGTTCCATCACGGCTCACACATGGTCCGCAAGCCAAAGTCAATGGATCAACGTCGGTACGGTCGTGGACGCTGTTGCAAGTACAGGCAAGAAGGTCGAATACAACGGCAAGTCGTACGATTACGTCTTCGACGTCGATATCGAGGATGGGAAGCCTCCGTTAAAACTCCCGTACAATCTTTCCGAGAACCCATACGAACGCGCCACCAAGTTTCTCGGCGACAACGAACTTCCACTGAGTTATCTTGACAATGTCGCGCAATTCATTACTGAAAACACCAAAGGTGCCACACTTGGACAATCATCAGAGGCTGGTGGATCTGATCCCCTTGGCACCGAATCAAGATATCGACCCGGCGAGGAGTCGCAGCAAAAGGTTCTCCCTCAAAAAGAGTATCTGAACATCTCAGCTGCCAAGTACGAAGGTATTCAAGTCACCATCCTGATCCAAGCCCAACCGCTCACATAAATAGCAATCTTCAACAAAATCCTCAGCATAAACAAAACCATGGTCACGTCTGGCCGTAAAGACGCAGCCCTCAACCCTGACCAGGAATCCATCCTCCGCGACCTCCGCTCCGCCCTCGAAGCCTCCAAAGCCATTCCTCCCCGAGGCCTCGATCTAATCGTTCGAATCACCACCCAATGGCCCTACTCCGATCGCCTACCGGGCCTCGACCTCCTTCGCTGCATGGCCATGTATCCTTCCGTTGCGCAGTTCTCGGACCCCCAGCACGGTTCCCTTCTCGACCTCTCCATTTCTGCATCGTTGCCCAAGGGCGAAACCGCCAACCCAAACGCAGCTATGATGGCTCTCCGAACCCTGGCCAACCTCTTCGCCTCCGCAAATGGTCGCAGTGTAGCCAGCTCGCAGTCCGACAAGGCAATCTCCCTCTTCGAGCTCGTCGCCGGCATCAACGGTGAAGGCATCGGAAAACACAACCGAAATGTCCTCATCGCCCTCACAACCTCCCTCGTCAACTTTTCAGTCCTAGCCCATAAGGAACGCCTTCTCGTCCCCGATCAGCGTCGCCGTCTCATCATCGTCCTCGGCGCGATCCTCAAAGATCAAACCGATTCAGAAGTTGTCTATCGCGCTTTGGTAGCCCTCGGCACGCTTTTGTCTGCGTCCAAGGCCGAGACTGTTGGCCTTCCTGTGGCAGATTGGATTCAAGCAGCTGGGAAGACGGCTTCTGAAGAGAGGGTGAAGGCTGTTGCGGGAGAATGTTCCAAGGTTATGTCACGGTGAGGCATGTCTAGGGAAAGTACGTATTTGACGGTACCGACTTAGGTGCGGCACTGGCAAGGATGACGCAAACGAAGCGATCGACTATGCTGATTGCAAACAAAAGTGCTGTGAACCAGCCTGGCTGCAGGCTATTTAGCTAAGTTTAGGCGGGATCCTATAGATACACATGAGAGAGGATAGAGAAAAATGAAGATGGCAAGCCTCGACAGTCAGTCGATACATTTATGTGGAAGACTTACATGGATCGGTGGCCGCAATTTTCATCAGACATTAAAGAACTACTTGGGAGATTGAACTGGTCTCGCGACAACTAAATCATGGAACAATCACTCGCTACTTCATAGCATAATATCGAATGTTTGGTTTTTGATCATGTATTCATAAGTCAACTCCTCCGAGTCTGACACTGCTTCCCTTTCCAAGGGCCAACCCTACAACGTGAGCTTCCGGGTCATCTAGCCCGGGTATCTTTGATCAGACAAGCATCAAATGATTGATGAAACGGCCCCCTCTAACACCCGACTTGCTAAAGATTATATATACATATCCAAGGAAATGTGTAAGAAAATTAAGAAATGATAAAAAATAGCTGTAGCCACAGCCGTGGAAACACCAACCGACGCCTTTTCATGCAAGTATACATTTTTCTTCGGATCTCGCAATGCTTATAGTACGGCCCATAGCGCAGCGCCAAGTAGAGGCAGCCAGCCCATCCAGCTCAGGCGTTGCATGCTCGCCGCGTTGGCGTTCGGCACGTTGACGCTGATGCCAGGCTGAGTAGTGGTGATGGTGTAGAGTTGGGCAAAGCCGATATCAGACGAGTTGAAGCAGTTGGTGTCGTTGACTTCGGCGAGGTTCTTGTCTCCGGGGTCGGCAAAGATGATATCGACACACTAATTATGTTAGTAAGAGGGCTCGTTGAGGAGGTAAAAAGAAACTTACCGAGAACAAAGCAGCGCCGTGTACCGCCAACTCAACAACCTGAATTGTCGCCTTGTCGCCCGCCTTGACTGTCATGTTCTTCGGGAGAGGCACTTGAGGCAGACAGATGGTACCAGGATACGGGTTGTTGGTAGGGCCAAGGATTTGAAGGCCGGAGATCATGTTGTTTGACATGTTAGCGGGACCGCCATCTGGGCCATCCGACCCGACACCCAGGTTGATGAAAACAAAAGCAGTTTCGTGACCTCGGAACCATCCTGGCTGGAAGGCAACGGCTCCTCCAGTAGTTGGCCAGTATGTGCGGTTCGTCGTGAGCGACATACCACCACCTAGGAAAAGTGAATTAGTTGACGTTCTGGAAGCGCAAATGGGTGGAAAAGTGAAAAACGCACAAGGATACATCCATTGCATGCCGTAAGGGAAGGTCTCGTTGGTGATGAGGTTATTTCCTCGCCATCCAGGATAGGTGATGATGCTGTGCGCCGAGACGACAGCGGCGAGGAGCAGCGAGAGGCATGCCGATGACCGCATTTTGGAAATGGGGTTTGGTTTTGGATCGGTGGACTTGGCACGACTCAAGATTGTTTCGACTGGACAAACTGCCTTGGACAAAGCTCTACCAACGCGCGTTTTGCTCCGTATGTGTTGTTCAGGCTGGTAGGCGCTTTGGCTGGTGCCAGAGGAGCTGGTCAAAGTCCGGATGTTTCGCAGGAGCTATAGTGAACACAGCGTTTCAAGCTCTCTGATCATGTCTTGGCAAAGGCGAGCAACGTTGGGCCAAAAATGGTGGATTGGAGGTTTAGCTTGGGAAGGAACAGGAGAAAAACGAGGCGGCCACTTGGTCGTGCGTGGGCAGCCGGTCAAGTCTTATGGCGCTGGGCGAAATGGACCATATTCCAGCCGCCCAACGTGATTGCGAGCACTTTGCCATCCTGTGAATCGCGGGAGGGCCCATGTGTGATAGCAAGTCCGGCGCGGAGCGGCCCAGTCAGAGGCCGTTGAGCTACATGGTGCCGTTGCATCTCCAAGGGTGTGCCCCCTGCTAATGTTTCGAGAAGCCAAGCCAATGGGGGCCACTAAATGGAGTCGTGGCGTTGGTTCAATTGGTCCAGATGGGCGCTCCAGGTCGATTCGGCCTCTGGTTGGAGAACGGATGCTCGACTTAAGCGCCGGCACTATACCGCAGTGGGTGGATTAGAGATGTTGGATCGACCGGGAGTCCGGGTACGGCCAATAAGACCCTTGTCGAACGAGTGGCGCTCGGAAGGAGAAGAAGAGAGGGGGGGGAGGAGGCAACGCCAAAGCGCGAGGCAGGGAGGTTGGCATGTTGGTGCCTTTCATGGTCGAGGTCTTATTTTTGGGCCGCCAGGGTTTCGAGATGCAGGTCAAGATGGTGGACACGTTGCTCCATGTGCCGAACCTACTTTCTGATGGACTGTCTGGAAATCGGGTGAGCCGGGACGGGAATGTAGAAAATCCCCGCTGGTGGGACATCGACGTCGATCCTCACTGGACGGATGGCAGCCGCCCAAGCTGTGACGACCCAAGTTGCAGTACATCTCGGTGCTTCGTGATAACCTGAATTGACTGACAATCGGTCAGCGTTGGTCCGCCCTTGTGTTTCCAAGAATGTGAACCCCGAGGACGCAATGATACCACAGATGATGATCCTCCGGTGATAACGCTGGAGGAGGAGTCAGCGTGGTTTGTGCTTGGCACGTCGCACAGTGCTTACCATGGCAATTCAATTGATCGCCAGGAACACAAGAAAGGCTGGTTATAGAGTTTCGGTCACTCAACGGCGCTGATGGTCGGCTCAATGTGCTGTGTGTCAGCCTTTAGATGATAGACGAGGTGGGCGTAGTCAAAGAAGTCTAGACTTTTTGTCCTTCGCATACGCTCTTTCCTCAAGTTTGTGGGCTCACCTGGATCTCAGGTGTCTTATCGGGACTCACCGAGCTCACCGTGGATTTCTTAGCGGGGCTCGAAATTCCGAATTGCACTCATCACCATCATCACCTCAACCTTTGCTCTACCCCATGCTAAGTGGGCTCCTTTCGGAAGGAAAAGGCTCTCTTTGTTCTAGTCTCAAATTCCATCGTTACATACTCGATGGTGCTAAAGACTGAGCTCACCTCACGTGACCTCCTTGCTCTCATCCACCATGACCAAAGACGCTCCTCCAAAAGACCAGCATCATGAAGCTTCAGACCC
Source organism: Microcera coccophila (assembly GCA_024112705.1). Lineage (NCBI taxonomy): Eukaryota > Fungi > Ascomycota > Sordariomycetes > Hypocreales > Nectriaceae > Microcera > Microcera coccophila. The sequence continues at coordinate 11,152 of JAMYIC010000025.1, read as the reverse complement.
CGAATGGACCTTTGTGAAGTCCAAACGTCGTCACGGCAAACTAGCCAATACTCGCTCGAACCTTTCTAATGTGGATGAATGCAAAATTCCAGAACCGCGCACAACAGATCTAGCGACTGTCGCGGAGCTGCACAACTACTACCACATGTTGAGGTCACAGTTTGAAGAGGAGGACTGCTGTAGGCAATTGCGAGAGCTTGTTGTGGCGAATGTCAGCCCACAAGCAAATATAGCCAAGGCTATTAATCTTGGAGGAGGAAGTTTCGATCCCCTTGATCTATCTTGGAAGAAGGCAACTTATCTCCAACTCGTTGCATTTCTCGTCATGGTTGAAGAACTAGGTGCCCTCCCGCAGTATCTGACCCATTGAGTTCCTCGCAGACTAACAACCTGATTAGAAAAGGTTATCGGCCAAAAGATCCCCTGTATCTTCCAAGAACCACTCTTTACCAAGCCCGATATCGAATTCATCACCTGCTTAGGCCATCAAGTCGTCGAATCTCCCGTTGGCTGTGACTCTGTCGACGACGACACGTTCCTCTTCGGCGTGCATCTCTACCGGCCAGTCTATGCGATGGCTCTTGAAAAACACGTTCCCGCTATTTTCGTAGGAACCGGATGGGAAGTTTGGGACAAGTGAGTCTGCAAACATCTGACTTCAGAGTATGACACGGGCTGACACAGGGCAAAGAATCATGCAAGCTGATCTCGGCGTGGGGAGGATGGAGGAGATGGAACATTCTCATAAGAAAAGTCTTTTCCCGCAGGATCCTCGCTCGCCGGCTTTCTCTAGCACGAGCATCTTTTGGAGAGTAGATCCAGGGAGCTCCGGTCAAGAACCTGAGATACCAATCAAGACCGAAGACGAGGATGGGTCGTTGGCAACGGTGGATGAAGTTGCAGACAAACTTGAGTCTACGACCATCTCGTGAGGGTTTGTGCCTTCAGAGCTTTCTGTATGACTTTTTCATACTACCGTCAGGTGCTTGTGGGACTGTTACCCAGTGAATTGTCTATGACTGTCAAGCGTAGATATACAATACGCCTTGCTTGAGGCAGGTCAGGGCTTTGAGCGTGAATCATCCGAGTCACGATGCTTTTGATCTCTCCCTCGCTTATTCTTTTCAACCTCGATCCCAATTCAACGTCTTCATCTTTTCTCTATTTATCACACAACTTCGCTCAACCTCAACCATTCATCTCGCATCTTTATCCTCATCTTCGTTCAACCCTTCACACCAACAGCCTTCAACCGCAACCCTTCAACAACCCTTCATCCTTAGCAACAAACACAACCCTTTCTACGTACCCTGATCATCAACCAAATGACTTCCCTCGACCGCTCCACGATTTTCCCTCGCATACTCTGCAAGACCGATCCATCTAGCCGTGGACTCATCAAAGCTCGTGCCGCCGAGTACCAAGCCATCCTGCAATACCTCAACCGATGCGCCCAGAGAGCAGCATATGTGCATGCGCCGGTTACGGATCGGCGAGCAATGCTCAAGGAAGCAGTTGATCAACACCTGGAGAAAAGGTAACCCATGTCTCCGTCTTCGTGAATCAGGTTGGATGCTGATGCAAGCGCAGACGTCTTCTGGGCAAGAAGATGTGCGGGGCGAATGTTAGCGAGATCATCGAGAGGCATCTGAAGAGGGAGGCCGATGTTCATTCGCCTAGGCAGAAACGCAAAGTTCCTGAGAAGGAATCAACGGTATCCGAGAACCCAGAAGGCAACACGACTGAAGCCAACCCTCCAGGGGATAACAGCCAAAACGTCCAGCCGGAGAAAGGTAGCCAGACTTCTTCCACAGCGAACAAAGCACCCGTCGCAGACATGGGAGAGCCTCCGATTGGACATGAAGCAAGCAACAACATGATTGAAGCTCATGACGAGAACGAAGCCCTCCATAGCCTAGAGAGTCCTTCGGGCCAGTTCGGCTCCCGAACCCAAACCGATTCTCACATACACCCCCTTCCACGACCCCAGCCGCAAGCCCCCGAGCCGAGAACCCACGTCCAGCCTGTCCCCTACGGCGTGCGCGTCAGACTAGCCGAGCTCGAAGAAAGCCACGAAACACTCAGAATGGAGAACAACCTTCTCTACAACCGCCTCTGCATACAAGGCGAACAGATGGCCACCATGAGAGCCCACATCACCGAGCTAAACAAACAGCAAGCGCGCGCCAACGAACTACCAGCCCGCGTCGCGAACCTGAGTCTGCTCATCCCAGACGTCGAGCGCATAGATGCTGCAGTCGCCTACTTGTTGAACCGCGACAGAGCCGGAAAGGAACATGTCGACGAGTCGATCCTTGCGGGAGAGGCGTCCCAGTTAATGGAGGGGTTTCCTGCAGAGGCGCATCACGTTGAGGGTGGTCGTTGTGCGACCATCGGCCGTTAAGGCAAGGGAGTTCGATTTTCTACATAAATGTTGTGTTTTGGTCTTGGGAGGGTAGGGGGAGAGGCGAGGATATTAGGAATAGGATGAAGGACGATACTAGGTATAGAGTCGAGGTTTCTTATTTCGAAGTTAAAGGGCCAGCCCGAGGATCAAGGGTCTTCCTATTTGCTATATTAGCTAGTTCTATTTCAAGATGCTTGCTCAGCAAATACGTAGAGAGTTATAATCGCTACTTACTCAGCCGAGCATCACATACAGATCACATCGAAACCACATGCTAGTCACTTGATGATGTCGTTGCATTTCTTACCAGCAAGTTTCAAGACTATATACGATATGTATGACTGCCGCCATCCATCCCTATGTACCCGAGCAACTACATGAATCAAACAGTCCATGTTCCTCCAGTGCCAAAATCAGGCACAATACAGATATTTTACACCGCCGCCCCTTTCTGAGGCGCCCTTAACTCCAGGACAAAACCTCAAACGCAAAGCCGTTGAGGACGTACGCTCGTCCTATCCAAACGAATCCGCCCCAATAACGTAGCTGTAGAGAATCGTCCATTAAACGCGGTCCTAGCATAGCTAAGCAAGCTTCAACGCGTTCTCGTTTAAGAGAACGCCACGCAGAAACGAAGAGAGAACCACTCGAAGAGAGAACCACTCCAGGGTGCTCGCAGGCTCTTTACCTCTCAATCGCAGGGCCAATGAATCTCCGTCGTCATCGCATTGTACAGCCCCCCCTTTCGTTACCTGCTCCCCCATCACGAGACGGTCTTGCCGCCGCAGTCGGGAATCTTGACACCGTCCTTGAGTTTGCGGTTCACCGTCAGCAATCCCCACTGGTCTTCCCATTCCTTGCCGTCCTCGTTGAATTGAATCTTCCATGGCTCGTCGAACGCTTCAAACCAGAAGTAGTTGGTTCCGTTGGCGAGTGCGTCGCACACCCAGCCTTTCATGAAGGTATTCAGCTCATCAATGCCAGCCACTGAACCCGTGGTACAGGTTTTCGCAGAACCACAATTTTTGCCACCGCTGGTCGGCCATCCGGTTTCGGAAATGATGTTCTTCTGTTTGTCCGTCTTCCAAAAAGGCTTGTTGTTGTTCTCCCAGAACGAATACGTCCACGAAGCAGCTTGGGACGCTTCAACGCCGGCGAAGAAAGGATGAATATTGGCCATGATATAATCGCTGTCCGTACCCAGGGCGGAAGTCCAATCGTCTCCAAGATCCGACGTTGCAACAGGAAGGTTGATGCTCTTCTTGGTAAGGTTCTTTCGCACGTCATCCAAGACAGTACCCAGCTGAGTGATGGTCATTTGCTTGCGGAATAGGATTTCGTTGGCGACAATGATGCCTTCGAACTGCGAGCTGCCGTAGTTGTCGAGAATCGTCCACATTTGCTCGAGTTGTCGTGCGTTTGTTGTCTCGTTCCCATCCTGCCACACGCCCAGCCAAACTTTGACATCGTTCTTCAGATCCAACTTCTCAATGGCGTGGAGGACCATCTCCGTTTGGTTGCAGTCAGTCCCGTATAGTCGAATCTTGTTGGTCAGCTGGCTGAGTACAGCGACATCACGGGTGACGTTGTTCTGTGACGGAGGGTTGTGGATGCAGTCAGGATACTGGGTGTCGATCGGAGTGTAATCCATGCCGGGGAAGACTCGGTGTAGGTCGGGGTTGTTCAGAAGTGCTTTGATCTCACCGCTGTTCTTGTCAAGGTCGCCGTTCTTCTTCGTATCGGCCTCGGCCGAATCACCTTGGTGGCCGCCTCCACTACTTTTCTTGTTCCCAAGTAGTCCGCCAACCACACCGCCAACGATACCACCTATGATGATGAGAAAGGCGACGATGATCACTATCCACTTCCACCTTTTGCTGTTGCCCTTCTTTTTGGATAACCAGGCCGAAGATTTCTCCGGCTGTGTACCGAGGTCATACTCGCTTCCTCCTTGATGGCCTGTGCCGGAATTGTCAGTCAAGTCCCTCATCATACCGGACAAGGGGGCTAATATACCTCGTTGAAGAAGCCCTCCCGCAGCTCCTGCAGCGCCAGCTGCTCCACCGACCGCTGCTGTGGTCCCGATTGCTTGCTTCGGTGTCCGATCTGAATGGGGAAGGCTCAACATGGAATTCCGTTGACTCTGCTTGTGGTAGTTGAGGCCGTCGTCGCCGTCGTCTTCAATCTCGTTAGGATTCACAACGCCGAGGTTGTTGTCATGCCTTGTACCAAGACCCTGATAAGGGTCATCGACGTAGGGGTCGGAATAGTTGTATCTGGCCGGTGAGCGACTGCTCGAGGCAACGGCTGCAGCGCCACGACCTGTCAAACTCGAGTTCGACGATCCTTGACCGTAAGCATGATTTCCATAGCTTGGGTCATATCCATACTCCCCATTTGACTGGGGAGTGTATGCCTGTTGAGGCATGCGTGACCGCGAGGGTGGTGGAGGCACCTGGCCAGCGCTGTGAAATGCCTCGACGCCACTGTTTCGGGGGTTTCGGTCAGCAACATTGTAAGCAATCCAAGCCATGCCACCCGACGCGGATTCACTGAAGTTATCAGATCCCGGGGTGATGGTGTTGGGCAAAGGCGGGCGGGCATACCCAGATTCACCGCCTGCTACAGCTCCGGCTCCTCCTCTCCCATAATAACTGTTGTCCTGCTGCTGCTGCTGCTGCTGCTGCGAGCGCGCGGAGTTGTGTCTTGGACCATCGAAACTACCTCCTCCACTGCTGTACGAATGGTCAGAAGGACTGTAATCGTTGTGCGATTGCATTCTGTCAAAGGAAGAGTCGGGATGGGCGCTGGGGTGATGGGCGCGAGGCGATGGGTCGTAGTATTGAGTAGGAGGCTGCGTATAGCCATGTGCTGGAGGCGTTGGAGGATTTGAAGGAGTGTCGAATGGACTTCGAGTGTATTCGAGAGGTTCCCTCTCAAAGGGGTCGTCCCGGGAGTAGTGCTGCATTATGGGCAGTTTCGATGTCAGAAGCCGGTAACTGCTATGTTGTGATGCGTCCAGATGTGCCAAGAGAATGGTAGAGCAGGCGCCAGCCGCGGAGGACGAATTTGAGGACCCAGCTCGATAAGATGGCCAAGTCGGCGGGTCGCCGCAGTCCAAGAACAAGGAAACGAAGCTTGGGTCCAGCAGCAACGCGAAAGAAATGCGGAAAAAAGAGTGCGAGATTTGAGCGTCGATGGAGTTCGTTGGCAAGCAACGGCAGCGGTTTCAAGAAACCCAGAAGCGAAGTGCGGGCCCGGTAAGACCATGCACAGTGGGCGCAGCCACTCGCCCACCACCCCGGATGCGGACCGAAAACAAGCCAGACGACGAGGCCAGTGCAGCTCAGCCCCGGCAACGAGACGGGGGCAGACCAATGGTGTGTCGACAGGAAATAGAGCCTACCGGCGGGCTTGAACGGCTAGACGGTGTCCAACGGCGAAAGGCTGGCGCGGCAATGCACCTCGAAAAGTAATGGGGGATACGGACACGAGGATGACGGCGTTGCTTATGGTGTGCGGTGTAGTCCGAATGGGGAAACGAGACGATTGTAAGATGGGAGGTGAATTGCTAATTTTGTCTCGAATGTCGCGGCCTCTGTGTCGGGACTTCGGAGACAAGTCTCGTATCGTTTTTGGCTTTGTGGGTATTGTTCTCGTCCTTGGCGCACCGCCGAAGTCGTCGTACTCAAAGCCGCAAAGCCGTCCTAATTTTCACCTGGCACGTCCGTTTGCTGGACTAGACCGGCGAGACAGGGGATGAGGGGAGTGCTAACAGTGCCAGCAACGTCAGCAGCGAGGGGCGGCAACGACCAGGCGGCCAATGGCGTCAAATGGGGGGGGAAGGGGGGGCTCCCTTGTTCAAGCCGACGGAGATCATCGGTGACGAATCCCTAAATGACGAACGAAGCTTGTGAAGTTGAAGATATGAAAGATGAAGGGGGGAGAAGAAGGAGAAAATCTATGCTCTGTTCTCTTCCTCTCGCCAGTTCATGTCACTACATTCATCCAGGCAACTGTTGCAAGCAGAAGGAACAACCATGGAGGCTGAGACAGCGAGCCAGAGACAGTCCGATGGAAAACGGAAACACCGCAGAACTGAACCACACCTTCCCGGAAGAGACAAACGCTTCGAAATGCCACTACCTCGCGCGCCCGAACGGAAAAGGCAACCTCGAAAAAGGCGAGGTAGCAATCCCAGGTTGAGCGCCCAGGTTGAGCGCCAAACGCAACAAGAGAAATGACAGAAAAACTGTGCGGAAGATGCCTGTTCAATCAATCCTCAATCCTCTCAATCCTTTCTCTTGCTCGCTGGTGCGACACTGATCCAGCCGATCTGTGGGGATGGAGGTACCGGGTTATTTCCAAAGTTCTCAGATTTCTTAGCATGACAGCATCATGCCGATCAGAAGTGGAGGCTGTTTCGGCTGGTCTTTACAGGGGTCTCACAGGCCGATCCCACCACATGACGGCTTTTCCTACTGGGGGGGGTTTCCAATGTTTTTTTTTTTGCTCGTTGTCAGGGGGAGCCTCCGCTTATCGTTATCGATTGCCTTGGTTTTACGCCTCATCGCTGGTGGCGGTGGCTGAGGCGTTCCGCCGTGGTAGGAAATACAGATTAGACGATCAGAAGACCCCTAATTCCCAGCTCGTTCAACAAACTTTAGCCTACAGGCTGTACCGGGTAGCACTGATTGAACCAATACCAGATTTGATCGGGTCCAACGACGCTGAAGATTAACGGCTTTTGTAACCCCCACCTTCGAGAGATGCTTTGAAGTTCCAAATTACCAGCTTGAATATCTGCAAATGCCGGTACAGCTCAGAGAGTATTCTTCAGGCATACACACACGCACACACACACGCACACACACACGCACACACATACACACATACATACACACATACATACATACCTGACATAGTGAAAGTCCGACCGCTCAACACGGCTGACAATGCACCTCTTCGAAACCTTGTCCTCTCTGGCCCGATGGATGCGTCACGGCGCTTCGAACCACCGCACGTGTCATCTACCCTGTATCCGACCGATAAGACACCGAGTCTGGCGGCTTCAAAAAGAGAAAATAATGATCCACAGGACTTGTCTCGTATTGCATGTCTCAGATAAACCAAAATCGCTTAATGTTTCCGTATGGGCTCAGTAATCACCGCTTGGCATGATCATTATACGGGCGCCGACTTCTTATAACATCCAAGCATGTGAGCTACTGCTTAAATCGTCTCACCTGGATTGCGACATGTCAGTCCCCAGTTCAGCCGCTTCGTAACATGAGCCCCATGGCTTCCTCCGAGCCCCCCTTGGGGATCATTCATTGTTGAGTACGCCTTGTTTGCATCTCGTAGCGACGCTTATGATCTGGGGAAGTCTCCACACCTCAAACGTTGCATCCGGAATACCTCCACTTATACCTATCTCACCACCACCTCTTCCAACATCACCCTTCAAAGTCTGAGAAAACCAGCAAAGAATCACCATGATTACCCGATTAGAGACGAGATGAGGAACCTTGGAGACTCAAATTTGACGGCAATGTCATGTTTGTTGCGAACAGTTGGCATCGTCGTCTGCTTCTTGATATGAGAGGGCGGCTTGGAGGAAAGGGTCGTGACGCCCAGCCTCTGGACTGTCCCTGAGACAAACGACGCAATCCTGGATGCCCGATTCGAGCAAGCAACCTTATTTCGATATTTTATACCCACAGCCGCGTCAGACATCATCTTTGCCAGTCGAAGCCCCGAATCAATGTTTGCGGAGCAAAAAGAGAGTTTAGAAGCAAGGTCCCCTGCCTCCGGACCTCGTACTCATAATCAACAGTGCACGCATCTGGGGTTCTTATGGAGAAACACGCAAAGCTGAAGTCTCACCGCTGAAACCCACCTCCAGATGCCGTCCCGGGAGCCATGTTCTTCAGCGCAGGAACCAAATCGGAGACCCCGTGTCCCAAACAGCCGACCACGACCAGAGGATAGAATCTCAGTAGTCGATGCCATCACCGGCGCAACGATGACATGTTTATGCTGGATCTATGCCGCCTTGGTTTTGGTTGGGCCAACCAAGAGACATGCGTGGACCAGAGCAAGTCTCTGGGACCCGAACTTTCAGACATTGGCGCGAGCCCTTCGAAGAAACAGGGATTGGATCGGGATCATGAGCAGGGACCCAGAAGCAAGGTTGGCGAAAACGTTAAATTGCTCGGTGCTCAGGACGGTCACTCGTCACTGCCGGAGGGTTACTACACCGCTGTTGGGTTTTTTATCATCGCAATGTCGAAAGAGAGACTGAGTGACTAGGTCCCAAAGACAGACTGAGTGACGAGGTCCCAAAGATAGACTGAAACGAGCGAAAGAGGGATACGGTACCAAATCGCCGACGCTTGTTGACACCTGCCGATCTGTTGCGTCTGTTCACACTGGCCATGTTAGTGATGTGGTCGCGTGAACTATTATTCCAACAAACGAGCGAGGCTGGGGAAAAAGGAGTTTGTTTACTCGAATTTGTTTACTCGAATTTGTTTACTCGAATTTGTTTACTCGAATTCTCCCGAAGCTTGATGACGAATTGCTAGACAAATTCTGATCGTCTGTGGACCTTCATGCTTGTCTCAGTTGTGTTGAACGGGGCTTCTCTAGCCGCTTCGGATTCGATTCCTCTTTTGGTCCTCTCTGGTCCGTCGAGGCGGCTTCATGTGCCCATTTGGGACGACATCGGAAGCACAGACAAAATGCGGAGGGGCCTCACGATGAGCCCATGCCATTCATAGATTTAATGCTTGTTCGGCACGGGCCTGCGGATCAGCTGGGGATCATCGTCGCTTTATAGATCCAGCCGTCTTTTGGATTGAGTTCTGACCATGGAGTATCTTCTCAGGTGGATCGTGGAATGGCTTCTGTGGGCAAAGTTAAACGTTACATTTCTCGGATAGCCACATACTAGCTATCGTACGTTTTCGTCGTCAAGCACTCGAGTTCCTAGGCCATGTGTCTTTGTTGGCCGAACCGTGTTCGACGATGTTGGCTGATGACACGAAGATAGGCTGTGGGGGCGTCGAAAGAGAGTCGACACACCAGGCTTTCGGACAACATACGCAAACGACAGGATTCAGCAGCGGGATTTCGACAGTCTGCGATAGCCCCCTCGATGAGCATGACCATTCACGAAACTTGGGGAACTTGTTACAGTTCGGGCCCGACTCAATGCCGCAAGATGTCAGGGGCAAACGACAGGACAGAGACGGCAACTGCTCATACGACTTTGCGGTTATCCAGGTGAGGCGAGGGGGGGGCAAGGGATGGGCTCGGACTCTCGGGGCGTATCCAGATGCCGCACCAAGTCCTAATCCCCTTCGCAGAATGAAACCTTGGGCGCAACAAGGCCCAGGTATGTTGGCTTGAAATCCATCAACGGCCGCAAACCCAATTCCCGAGCATGGCGGCGATCAAGGTGAAGCTAAGATTCACGGCTATTGGCGTGTGCCATGTGGCATGTGGTCCGAGGCGAAATGGTCGAGTTTCCCAACCCTGCATCGTCTATAGCCTTGCCCCCCGGTCTGGTGGAACGAACGAAACTCACACCACCGGGTCCTGGAAGCCGCGACGTAGCATCGAGAGGCGAGGCGAGATGCATCAAGAAAAGAATCCTTGCGGTTTTTGAGTCTTGAACCTGTCAAGTTGGGAAGCATGCATATGCACGAGGAAGGGTTCAGCGTTGGTCGTTTAACGCGAAAGTGGAAGCTGTGAATCTTGAGCTGGGGAAGTGGCATGAAGTGAGATTGGGGGACCCATCCAGGATGCATCCTCGCCATCGAAAAAAAAATACTTGGCACAGATTGGCGATTTCTCCACCAAATTTTGTGTATGGTGTGACAGGTTTTTTTTTCTCCCATTCTTTTCCAACCGCACGGCATCATCGTCAGCACCTCGAAGCTGATCATGAACCAGGAACCTGGTCTAGCTGACCGCAGCAGTTTCGGCGTGTTTTTAGCGTCAAGATACTCCACAGGCCAGCTCCCAGCTCCCCAACTTTGCCGTGTCTCAACTCCACACCGAGGAGGCGTTGGCGCAATTCCAATTGGTGACGGGACGCAATGGCGCTGGCAGATGTCCCAGGTTCGGGGGGGCCTGGGGAGGCGAAGTGCCATGATGTCGACGCTGGCTGGGTTCGGTGCCTGGCGGCCGACGATGGACGCCAGCGCTACAGGACAGCGATCGGGGGTCGTTGATAGGCGGGTAAATTGTTTGGTGGCGGCAAGACTGCAGATGCCTTGAAGGTTAGTGACGCTGGCCATGCAGAGTCTCGAAGGGCTGAGTTGAGACGGTGCCTCGAGGTCGGGAGAGGATGACCCGCCGGGACGATCAGCTACCAGTCTCATGGTTCGTAGCTGGTGGTGGTGGTGGTGGTAATGCCCCTTACATACCGGTAGTTCTTCGTACATGTACAGTAGGGGACGGTACTGCACATGGCGTCATTCCCACTCTATTTGAAAAATGATCTTCGTTGCCGCAGCTCTGGAGCCAGACCGTCGGACCCGCGAAGCGCGAGGACGAACCGGAAACGCGGCTAAGTATCAACGTAGATGGGTCCGGCAGTCGACGTCGACGAGAACATGGTGCCGGCCCGTTTATTTGGACCAGGCTATCGGTACGGGTAGCAGTTGTGGATTGGATGTGGGATTGGTGTTTGATGCCGGCTTTGGTGTAGGAGGGAACGTACCAAACGTTAGGCTT
>JAMYIC010002392.1:1208-31915 GCA_024112705.1 Microcera coccophila | reverse complement strand
TACAATCTGTAAACTGTTTCATTCTTCGTTCCACAAGGCAAAATGGATACTTATAATGACTCTATGGCAAGATTTCTTGATCCCTCAATTACGATTGACTTCCCAACCTCCTGGCAGATACCACCAAATCCTCCGCCAATTTCCCATAATGTTGAGAACCCGCCAATAAGTCCACCGTCGTCAGAGCCTCAAGATTGTAAGTGTCCATACCTAAACAGGAGCACAGGCAAATCTTCAGTGAAGGTTATGGATACTAATGGATTGTAGGGGAAGCACTTATGCAAGAAGAAGACATTAGATTCAACTGTCTCGAAATGGCCAGCCTTCGAAGTTGTATTCGTAATGCATACGAGTACTTACCAAATGCAGAGATTGATTGGGAGCTTGAAGGGGGGGTCGGTGTATGCCGAGTCCTAAGCAGCTTAGGCTGCTAATTATGGCCACGACTATGGGAGGTTATCCCGTCTTCGTAGGCATCTCAGCCAACAAAGCCACATCGTAAGTAATAAGTACTTGTTGATATGCCTAAGGGAACTAAGCAACTATCAAAATTGAACCACCATGCTCAATTGCCTACAAGGCCGCCGACTCCTGGCCCAAGACTGATGCGCGAGAGAGAGAGAAGGGGGTCAGGTGGCCCCCGGGGTGATATATAGTTCGCCCCGGGTGGGAAGCTCTCCTTCAAAGAAGAACTCCCACGAGAGGGCCTAGAGGCATCATCCTAATACAACCCTTAATATCCTACCTACGTTTTACGTATCAAAGACCACCGCCTGAACTACTACCAGTCATGATAGAGCAACCCGCCCCCTCTTCGCCGGGTCGGGGGTCGGTGATAAGCACTATACCAGCATCCCGGAAAAAGACAATCATACCAGATAGTCAAGATAGCGATGATAGTGCAAAGGGTTGCATCTTGTACGAACAGATTGATTCATCCTGGTGGAGTTAGTGATGGATTTCCGTGGTTCGAGTTCTTGTCTCCGCTCATGCTCCCAAGAGAGATCACTTCCCGTTACTCTGAAAGTGCTTTACAAGTGTAGTTGGCTTATACGGGACGAAATTGGCCTGATAAATGTCAATCTCAACCTTCAAGCACGTCGCTAATGATGTATGCTATGACACCAGGAGGGTACTTGACTGCGTTGCTGATCCATCGGTTACCGGCTATCAACGGGTCCGGTGCATACGACACCTGGAGCATGTATTTTCCCTAAACTCCCTCAAAACAAGAACCAGTTACAGGAAAAGTGCGCATCGTCCTCTCTCTCCTTTTCCAGTTGACGATGCAGGTCACGTAAGCATTCCGATACCTCGGCAGCCGGTGGGGCCTTGAACCGCTCCGGGGAGGCCGGAGTTTTGAAACCGGGGGTTTTACTGGAACCGGACTTTGCTGCATCTCAGCCTCCGGACTTGGCCCTATCCAGCTAATGCTTATCCTAGTTGGCATTGGTAATTGTACCAGTCCTCAACAATTTTTTCTTCAGCTGAGAATGAGATAAATCTTCCAAGTCCAAAAGGGATTCTTATCTTTTTTTCCACTTCATCTAATCACGCACTCCCACGCCATCCATCTCGAAACCATGACGCAGATGGACAAAAGTTCAGCATTTCCAGGCTTCAGAAGCCTCTCGAAACAAGTCTTTGTCCGAGAAGGCCAGGAACTAGGCAGCCAAAATCCAGCCCCAGGCCATCCTCGCGTCGTCATCATCTATAGCTGGGGCGATGCCCTCCCCAAGCACGTTGCCAAATTCACCGATGGCTTCAGGGAACTGTACCCTCACGCCAAGCAGATTGCCGTCCTCTCGCCAATTCTCCAAGCCATGCGACAAGACGTCGACCAGCGGACCAAAAACATGATCCCTGTCGTGGAAGCCGCTTTCCCGGAGGGCACTGAGGCTGCTTCGGATGACGCGGTCCTGCTGCATGTCATGTCCAACACGGGTGGCATCAACTACGCTGCGACGTTGAACGCCTACAGGCAAATCCACGGACGGCCTCTGCCCCATCGCATGTCAATCTACGACTCTACACCGGGTGGTCTAGCTTTCAGTTGGGAGAACCTTAGTCGATGGTCCTACGCCATGGCACTTGGCACAGCCGGGTGGTTTCCCTGGCCATTTGTCCTGACGCAATGCATCTGGGGCGTTTTCCTCTGCGCGAACCGTCTCATCGAACATATTTCAGGAACGGAGACGGCGCCGCAGTTTAGCCTACGGGCCATGCTTGACAAGGAATTTGAAGCGAAATATGCAACCAAGCTGTTTTTGTACAGCAAGGAAGATAAACTGATATCATGGATGGACATCGAAACTAATATGGCGGAGGCAAGGAGTGTTGGGTACAAGGCTGAGAGTGTTATTTTTGAGGGGAGCGGCCACGTGGGACATATGAGAATGTTTCCCACTGAATATTGGAAGGCCATTCAGCAGTCGTGGGAATCGAGCAGCTACGCCTAAGGGCTTGATAGAATAGAATTTCGTTTATTAGGAGGGACCTTTTCAGATATACTTCTTCCACATCTTAGACACCGGGATCCTTCGGCTTGGTTAGATTTTCATAGAGCACATTAGCGAACCTAAATATTATTTTATTGAACATGGGTGCCCGTTGATGATGTACAATTGATCTTTTCTCTTAGTTACTAGGCCTTGAACTTATGCTCTTATCTGCCGAAGTTTATGTATCCTTATTTGGGACATTTCCAAGGAGTCTAGTTCCCAGTTGCAATGCTATGCCTGATTCCGACCGACCCGTTCGTCATCAGGGACCTGGGGTTACTTGGACGATCGGCCTCAAGGTACCCTGCCGGCGATCTGGATGTTTCGCCGTTCAATCCACTGTGATGGTTAGTTCCGTACCCTCCTCCTCCCGGCGTCAAGAGAATCACACGATCGCCTGCACCAAAAAGCGTCGTCTTTCGTGGCCCTAGGGAAACCTGTCTCGTCTTCCCAGTAACAGGATCTCTGCGCACCCAGATATTTTGACCTCGTTGTCCGTCGTCTCCTCCCTCGAGACCATACGGTGCCGTCACTCGCCTGTCTGTAAGAACAGAGACCTGCAGCGGAACACGGAATTCGATATCTCGAATGCATCCGTCGCCTCCTCGATATCTCCCACCACCGCCGCTGCCCTTCCGGACAGAAAACTCATGCAGAATAACCGGGTAGCGCTTTTCTAAAATCTCAGGATCTGTAATGCGTGTATTTGTCATATGCGTGTGGACGGCGCTCGCTCCGTGCCAAGTCGGACCAGCCCCAGCGCCGCCGCAGATGGTCTCATAATAACCGAACCCCCTGGTAACTTTTCCGGTGATGGGATCAGTACCACCGCAACCAAAGCTGAGATTGTTCATCGTGCCTTGAGAAGCTGCTGCAACATTGAACGCTCGAAGGACAAGGTCAGCCAGCTTTTGCGACGTCTCCGTCGTACAACCAACTGTCGCCGCGGTGGGTGAGGGCGATAAAATGGTGTTTTCAGGGCATACAACTTTGATAGGTCTCAAACACCCCTGGTTGAGCGGGATGTCGGCGGAAATCATAGAACGGAGGCAGTACTTCACGTTACTTGTTAGCATCAAGAGGTCTTTTCTCAGAGTAATTCAGTGCATAAAACTTACCATGATAACGGAATAGGAACAAGTTGGAGGCGCGTTGAGATTGCCTGAGTGTTCCGCACCTGTTCCGGTGAAGTCGAAGACGGCTTCACCGGAGTCTTTATCGATTGTCACCTTTAATTTGAAAGCAACTCCGTCGTCATTGTACTCTGTCGCCTCCAAAACATTGTTCTCGTGGCGTGCCGCGAATGACTTTAGCAACTCTCGCACCGAGTGAGCAGCGTTGTCCTGAATGGCGTGCATGTAAAGCTTCACAACAGGCCAGCTAAATTCCTTGATAAGATCTCGAATCAGTTCGACACCTTTCTTGTTGGAGGCCACAGCGGCTTTCAAGTCCGCAATGTTTTCCGTCAGGGTGCGTGTTCCGCTGCAACCGGGATAGGAGCCTGGGATATCATAGAGATGGTGAATGAGTCCGGCCTCGTCAAATACGCCTCTTTTGATCATCTTGAACGACTCGATGGCCGCGCCTTCTTGCCATAGCTCGGTAGAATTGGGCGGCATTGAACCAGGTACTATGCCCCCGATATCGGCATGATGGCCTCGGTTGGCGACAAAGAAGATGATCTCCTTGGGGTTTTCGTCATTGTCAAACACCGGAGTAATGGTGGTGATGTCTGGCAAGTGTGTGCCGCCAGCCTGCGGATGATTGCTGATGATGACATCTCCAGGCTTCAGCTCGCCAGCCTTGTAACGTTGGGCTTGGTAGGCGATTGCCGTGCTCATAGATCCGAGGTGGCTGGGAACGTGAGGGGCGTTGGCAACAAGACCGCCATCGGCCGAGAAAAGAGCACAAGAGTAGTCCAGCCTCTCCTTGATGTTGACTGAGATGGAGGTCTTCTCCATCGTGTGCCCCATCTGCTCAGCAACCGTCATAAACCGGTGACCGAAGACACTAAGCTGCACTGGATCCACGGCGTCAATCGTTACGCTTTGCTGCTCTGCCTTGCTAACCTCCAGGACAACGTGTTCAGGGAGAACTATGGCCTTACTAAAATGATCCACGACGATAGTCTGGGTCTTGTCGATTATCATGGCAGGACCGGAGATGTGTACACCGGAGCTGATGGTGTTGAGTTGGTAGATGCTCGTCTCCGTCCATCCGTGTTTCTCGAAGAAAATGCTGCGCGAGAAGATGGGAGTTGGTACAGGAGTAAGGCCATCCGACTGGCACTTTTCTAGCTCCTCGAAAGGGTTGGAGGTGTTCAATGCTCGAGAGATTCCAACGCTCCGAACACGAATGTCGTCGATTAAAATGTCCCGGGATTGGGAGAATCCAAATTCTTGCGCATGTTTCGACGTGAAAGCAGCCCCAAAGTCCGCTATACTCTCAGGTTTGGGGATCATCAAAGACGTATCACTGCCTCGATATCTCATGTTTAGGAAGCACTCGTGTCGAATACAGTTCTCCTCAAACCCTTGAACCTCGAGACCCTTCGCGCCCTGTGATGAAAGAGAATCAAGACGTGTCGAAAGATCGGTCAAGATCTGTTCCGAGAATGTGAGAGCCACGGGTTCCTGATTCTCCACGACGACATCGGCTAATGCCATGCCATAGGCGGATAGGATACTCGAGTAGCGAGGGATAATAGCTCGCTTAATCCCCAGATCACGAGCAACGAAGACGGCATGCTGGCCGCCGGCTCCTCCGAAGCATCCCAGGTTGTGACTCGCCGCTCCATAGCCACGGCCTTCGCTGAGCGTCCGGATAGGGCGAGTCATGGTTGCGTTGGCAATAGAGAGGAAGCCCAGAGCGAGTGTCTCGGGGGTGAACAGCTCGCCCTTCTCATCCTTTCCTTTGTTGACAACATCTGTCAGGTCCGCGAACTGCCTCTTGACCGTCTCTAGGTCTAGTTTTCGAGGGAAAAAGTCAGGGATGATTCGACCAAGAAGAATGTTAGCATCAGTCACGGTGAGCGGGCCGCCCTTCCCGTAGCAGGCTGGCCCCGGATTCGCACCAGCGCTGCCTGGACCAACTTTGAGCAAGCCGTTCTCCCAGGCCAGAATTGAGCCACCGCCAGCGGCGACAGTGTTGATATCTAGCTGAGGCGTTTGGATTGTGACTTCCGCTAACGTGTTCTCGAAGATGTGTTCTAGGGCACCTGCATACCGTGCTACGTCGGTGCTAGTGCCGCCCTGTTTCGCACTGTTAGCTTGAAGGGGCCGGAAGGGAAAGGTTTGCATACCATATCAAAGCCCAAGACAGGCGTGCCATCGTGTGCATCATAACATGTTTTCGATAAGCCGATGACGCCTCCAGCAGGCCCGCTCAGCACACCGCGTAGACCCGTGAACTTGGTCCAGCTTGTCAAACCACCATCTGATTGGCAAATAAGAAGCTTGTTCGCGCTTTCGTCTTCCAGGTTACCCTTGAAACCTTTACGAAAGCTTTCGAGGTAGGCGAAGGTCATGGGAGTAAGGTAGGCATCCGCGACGGCTGACTGTCCCCGAGGGACGAACTTGGCCATGGATTGGAGGACAGAGGAGGCCGAGACCTTGAAGCCCATCTCTTCGGCAAGTTCTTTGACCTGAAGCTCGTGACTCGGGTAGGTATATGAGTGCATGAAGCCGATGGCCACGTTTTCGAAGCCTTCGGCCTTGAGACTTTCAAGGTCCCGACGAACTTGATCGAGATCCGGCTTCTTCAAGATCCGGATCACCTCCCCGGTCAGGCCGATGGCCAGAGCTGGATCTGCCGTAGTGTCGATCGGTTTAGGATCTGGATCCTCGCTAAAAGTCTCAATGGTCACACGCTCGTCGACTTCTATTACAGTCTCGTAGAGCTGCTTCAACCGCCTGACGGAGAGGTCGAAGAGGTCTGGTCTGGTCTGGTTGCCGATAACGAGAACATCTCGAAACCCTTTCGTCGTCAAGAAGGCCACCCGGTCTCCGTTGCGCTCTAGCAAAGCGTTTGTGGCAACCGTCGTGCCCATGCGAATGGACTCGATGGGACCCAAGTCAAGGGGCAAACCCTTGGGTATGGTGGTGCCCGTGGCGATCTCTAGGATCTGCCTGATGCACTCGGTCGGTGCATCTTTGTATTCTTCAGGACATACCGACAGGATTTTGAAAACGACGTGTTCTTTACGGCCCGGTACGTCTGCCCAAGCATCCGTGAAGGTTCCGCCGCGGTCGATCGCGATGCGAATGCCCTGAGAAGCCATCGGATTTGCGCGACGAGTGACGGTCGCCTAGGATCTGAGCGAAGGCTGAGAAGACAAGAAATTGATACAAGTGTAAGAGAAGAAGAAGAAGAAGGAGTACAGGGAGCAAGAGGTGAAAGGCATTTGGCTTGCTGTGAATGGAGAGGCCAACTCAGCATATTTGCGTAGAGCAGCGCAATGTTATATCAATGGCTTCCGGCCATTTTGTGAGCAAAGCCATAGAGGCACGACTCCCGTTGAGATCCATTTCGAGGCATGCAGCGGCGGGGCTTCAAGTCCGGTGGTGTACTGATTGCCGAGGAGGTTGAGTGACACAACAGCAAAGCTGAGTCGCGTACGCAGTGGGTGGTGCAATCAACGCTCGGCAATCTTGAAGTTGCCGAAGTGTCCTTTTCTTTAGTTCGGACTCAGCTCCTCCACTTTTAAGGCGAGTATGGGTCTGTGATAGGTTGATGAAGTAGCCTCACGATTCTTCGTCACTAACTGAGGCACAGCAGACTCGTCCGCCTCGGTTATCACAGCTATCAGTTGCGTTCTGAATTGTTCACCGTAGTTGCAAACTCTCTTCCTTGTCAATCGAGTTTCAATAATAGAAGACACCTTGAACTGTGAGTGATGAGTTTCTTTGCAGCCAGCAGCGGGCCTGGCAGATATCTTAGCGACATGGCAGATCATAAGCTATTACGTACTAGCCTATCTGAAGTTCGTCCTGCGTACCCCTGGGAATTGCTAGTACAGGTGTAGCGTCTTACCTGTTCTCCATCAGCAAGAACGGGCATTGCACCCGTGCGTCGAGTGTTCATCGGTCGGCTTTCCCCAGCTTTGCCCTCCACCGGTCGAAGCATTGCTCACGATTAACCAGTCACCTCTCATATTCTAGGCCCCCGCTTCTCTTGAGCGCGATTTTGGGAGGCTTACCCCGGATTCTCGACTCTCTTCTCCGCCAAGGGATACCAGGGAATGCCTACGACCCACTAGGTTACGTTCGCAATGAGCGCAAAGCGAGCCGGACGACCAAGAAGGCTGTTAGCAGCGTGAGTGCCTCAGCAAGCCCTCTCATGGCGTTCTCGTGCGTACAAAGCCTCACATATGGCCGCAGTTGTCACCGGTGTCATCTACACAAGATCAAATGCTCTGGCGATCAACCTTGCCGGTCATGCGTCGCCTCAGACCAAGCCGCGAACTGTGGCTTCCCCGCCAGGGAACGAAAGATCACCGTCTCGGAGAGGTCAGTAGTGTCCCTACTCGAGTGACTTTCGTCTGCAAATTGACCCAATGTCTAATATCAAACCGTCTCAAGCTACCTTAGGAAGCTCGAAGAAGACAGCAAGCGCCTGCAGACCGTCATACAGAATCCAACCCCCAACAGCCAGCAGACCAGCCCTGGAAACGACGACGGCGACGACGATGACGCTCCGTCGTTGTCGCCTGAAGAGAGCAATATGCTCAACCCTCTGTTCGATGTGCAGTCAGAAAACGTGGTCCACGAGTGCTCCTCGGAGCCGGGATTCATTGGCGAGGCCTCGTGCGCGGCATTCAGTAATCGGCTATTACAGTGTCTCGATAACACCTACACGCCTTCCACGGCCGGATTCTCGAACTACTATCGCGTCAACACGGAAACTCGCATAAACGTGGATACTCTCGAGTTTCCCGACCGCATGCATGCGAAGCTGCTTCTAAATGTTGCTCGGCGCTTTATTGGGAACTATCACCCGTTATTCCTCGAGGTCTCATTCATGAGAGAGATCGATGCCGTATATCGACGAGAGGCGGCACCTTCGACTCTATGGCTGTGCAAGTTCTACGCGCTCATGGCGCTGGGGGAGATTTATACAAATCGAAGAGGGCTTGGCGACAATGCGGTTCCCGGAGTGGGCTATTATTTGAAAGCGTTAGAGATGCTTAGAGAGGCATACGAGGAACCCTCTCTGATACAAGTAGAAGTCTTGACCCTTTTGGTAAGTTAAAGCACGAAGGATGCATGCCTGCTGCTCCTAAAGATTGCGTGCATGAGTTGACTGAGCTTTTAACAGGCTTGGACGGAGAACATACTGGGTCGCGTCAGGACAGCGTATTGCTATATCGGAACAGCCATGCGACTGGCAATGAGCATGGGCATGCACAGAGCAGCCTCAAATCTCTCTACATTAACGCCAGTTGAAAGAGAGTGTCGTCGACGCACCTGGTGGGTGTTGTACTTCTTCGAGCGCTTCTCCGCTACAAAACTCGGGCAGCCCGTTACTCTGAGGGACGATGACATTGATGTCGAAATGCCAAGTATGGATGGCCTGACGGAAGAGGAGAAGGCCGAGTTCCTGGACCCTCTCCCTATCGTCACAAATATCAAGCTCGCGCGGATTATTGGAAATATCCGTAAGTCCTTCTTCGGGTTCTCTTACGAGTCGCATCTTGTGCCTTTGTGAGACTCTACACTACAACTATTCGACGCTGACCAGTCACTCTCCAGAGAACGATATCTATGGAATTCCCAAAAGCACAAATGGACTCTGCATACACCGTGTGCACGGCATTCTCAAGCAACTCCGAGCATGGCACGACGAACTACCTCAGGGGATGAGAGTCAAAGAGAGAGGCACGCCCCGACCTGTAGCAAGTCTTCACCTTGCATACAACCAGTGTATCATACAGACCACCCGTCCAGTTCTCCTCTACCTCTTTAAATTGCAATTCCAACTCGGTCCCACCAGAGCCAACGGAAATGACGACTCTTCGCAGAAGCGGCCGAGGCAAAACTTCTCGTCCATCACCCTGGCACTGGCAGAGAGCTGCGTCAACGCCGCGCAGGCATCAAGCCGTATCGCGGAAAGCCTATTTCTGGACGGATCGCTCGCAACGTTCGGGTACTGGGATGCGCATCATATCTTTTCGGCTGCCCTGATTTTGGTCATGTCTGCAGTCATGAAGCCAGCATCGGCGACTTCTGACGCACTCGAGACGCTGTTGAGCATCTTGCGATCCATGAAACGTAACGGGAATGTTCCTGCTGTTGACTACTGTCAGCGGTTGTCGCATACTCAGGCTCGCGTGACAAACCTACGGGCTACAGGTCAAGTGAACGCGCAGCCTGTACTGAGCGAGCCGGCCACGCATCGTCACTCGATGACCAGCACCGATGGGGCGCCGCAGATCAGCATGGAAAGTAGCACTCCATCTTCATCGGTGGACGTGAATATGCAAAACAGCGGTGGTGTCGGTAATGGTGTAGGAGGAGGAGGAGGAGGAGGAGGAGGCAGATGTCTGAACAGTAACAACGTCGATATTCTCGGTAATCCACTAATTGGGAGCTTTCTGGACGAGCACAATGTGTCTTGGCCAGAATTTTTGCTTTCGGATGAGGGGATGTTGAAGGAAGTTGCGTCGGAATTTGAAGAGCAATTCATGTTCCAGATGTAGCATGTTCTTGGTAGTTGTCGACGGCATGTAGGATAGGATATCCCATGATAAACCTGCAACTTATAACTATTACAAGATGAATGGTGGGCAACGTTCTTCACTTTTGCCTTGAAGCATAGGCCTTTTCCACTTGGGTCATCCTGGTTAAGCATGCATGTATCGATCACCTCAAGCTTACTGTTCATATGGCATAGTCTTATATACCGCGACTTTTGCCGTTGACTGTCTGTGCAATATCTTACGTGCTGTTGCGTATCGGGAGTACAAGGCTTTACCAACCAAAACACGTTGGGGGAAATCGGCATCGTAGCCTACAAGACAAACCGTACAGCCCACAGGGATATCAAATGTTAAATTCCGCAGTTTTCTATTGTAGCTTGCTACAGCGGAATAAGGAGATAGATCCTGCTTTAATTATAGCTGACATTTAGCTACAAGATAAGTATATATACCTTAATTATAGCTAGTTAAGCAAAGCTGCGTAGAAGATGAAGGTCACGAAGTGGGCGGCAGCTTCCAGCTTTGCTTCTTCTAATGGGAGCCCAATGTTGCTTCACCACCACAATAACTAGCCACAATTCCAAAATACCTAACGGCAATTGGATATTTTTGCCATCTTACCGCTTACTAGACAAAACTGCTATAGCTTAGGGAGCTACTGCAGAGCTCGAGCCGAAGGCGAGGAGGGCCCCCGGTAGGGCCGCCGGAGGCAAAAGAAGGCCGCCGGAGGCAAAAGAGACTCTCTAGCTTTGCGTTCCCAAAGGACAAGGATCTCAGTCGTTGGCATAGGACCTAGTATTTAGCTTGAGGATAAGTAGGGTAACTTTATATTGATCCGCGGCTCGTATATGAGCTGACATTTGTTATCTCTGTGGGCAGTACAGGGTGATTGAGACTTCCACCCTCGATCTTACAGTTCGATGTCAACAAAGGCCACCAAGAGGCTATCTAAATGGAACCTGCGGCCTTGTGCCTTGGGAAGCCGACTGGACTTCGACACCGTCGCGTTCATCATTTAATCGGCAAATTGGCGAGCAGCCTTTTCGGCTCAAGCAAGAGGCTAGGTTGGGATAAGAAATCCCGTCCAATGCATATTTGCGAACTCACCAGGCCGACGGAACCGACATGATCCCTGCGTCGAGGCTATTGTGAGGTTATCACAAGACCTGGGGAATTGCATATCAGCCCGGCGCCGTTTGGGGCTGAAGATGACAGCTCCGGTTGACTCAGATGTACCGATCTATTGCTCGTCTTTCTGTAGAGACGGAGATGACTTGCACAGCCGCTACCAGGCTGACGAACATCGATGCAGACAGGTCGGCAGGTTTGAAGTTGCCGGCCCACTTGGCCGATCGGTAACTGACTCAGAAGCCGAAACCCGCTAATTACGAGTTGGCAATGACGATGGCTTGTTCCGTGTGCCATCTCTAGTGGGATTGATTGTCGCGTGCCTCCACCTCCACACGGCTGATCCTGGCCTCCCCCGTCCAATGGATAGTCCCAGCACCCCCTGATTGCCCCGGCCTTTCACGAACCCCCCCCTGGGCAGTAGTTGGGGTACATGGCGTGGAAGATAAGCGCGGATTGAGTCGTGAAATGTCAGTTGCTTAAATTGCTCGTCATCCGTCGCTTCGACGATCATCCAATTCATCGCCATCAGAGCGCTTTTCCTGGCCGTACATGTCCCTTCATTGAGTTTGATGATCTTCAGACCTCTTCTATCTGTCCACTCTCACCTTGGCCAAGATGGCATCCAAGAAAGACGCCATACAAACCGGCGATCTCACCACCGACGGATCCCTCGCCCGCGCCTCCAAAGAAGACATTGAAAAGCACGTCTCAGACGGCGACCGAGATGACATATACATCGATACAGAAGCTGAGAAGAAGCTCCTTCGAAAGCTTGACATGTGGATCGTTCCGCCCGTCATGCTGCTGTATCTTCTCAGTTTCCTAGACCGCGTCAACGTCGGCAACGCACGCCTCTACGGCCTCGAAAAGGACCTCGGCCTGACTGGCGACCAGTATCAGGTTGCTGTTTCGGTGCTCTTTGCCACGTACATCCTTTCCGAGCTTCCCTCGAACCTGGTCATCAAACGCTTTACCCCTTCTCGTTGGCTCGCCTTCATCACCACATGCTGGGGCATTGTCGCTACCCTTACCGGCATCGTGCAAGGCTATGGAGGTTTCGTGGCCTGTCGTTTGATTCTGGGCGCACTCGAGGGCGGCTTGTTCCCCGGCTTGACCATCTACCTGACCATGTTTTATACGAAACGAGAATACGCGCTACGGATTGGCTATTTGTTCGTCTCAGCGGCCATTGCGGGATCGATGGGAGGACTGCTCGCCTATGGCATCGGATATATGGATGGTGTGGCTGGACTGCGGGCTTGGCGCTGGATCATTATCCTCGAAGGAATTCCCACATTCGTCCTTGGTATCGCCATATGGTTTTGGCTTGCCGACAGTCCCGACTCTGCACATTACCTGAGCCCCGAGGAGCGTGAGCTTATTCAGCTCCGTATGCGCAGGCAGGTTGGCCACACCAAGTCATCAGACCAGATGCACAAGAAAGATGTGTATGAGGGGCTCAAGGATTGGAAAATATGGCTCTTCTGTATCGGTCAGTTCGGAGGAGACACAATCCTCTATGGCTACTCAACCTTCCTACCGACTATAATCCGAGGCTTGGGCAACTGGAGCGTCGCCCAGGTCCAAGCCCTCACGATCCCTTGCTACGCGCTTGGCGCCATTAGCTACCTGGTTGTGGCCTACTTTTCGGATCGCACTCAGCGGCGCGCTATCTTTGCCGTCGGAGCGGGCCTCATATGTACGACCGGCTATGCTATTCTCACAAGCACTGCCTCTGGCAATGTGAAATATTTCGGATGTTTCCTTGCCGCCATGGGGCTTTATGTTGTTGTGGGTATTCCTCTCGCCTGGCTCCCGAGCAACAACCCTCGATATGGCAAACGCACTGTGGCGACCGGCTTGCAGCTGACAATTGGGAATTCTGCCGGAATTCCTGCTCCATTCGTAAGTCTACACCTTACAAGGCATCTGGATTTGCACCTCTGACCTAACACTATCTGTAGCTGTACCCGACGAGCGATGGGCCGCGCTTCATCAAGGGCCATGCCGTTTCCATGGCTCTGGTTGCAATGTCTGCCATCATATATCTGGCATTTTGGGCATGGTTTCGTCGCCAAAATAAAAGAAAGCTTGCTGGAAAGGAGGATTACAAAGTTCAGGGTATGGCTGAAGAAGAGATCAACGAGTTGGGCGAGCATAACCCGCGTTTTCTTTATACTTATTAAGGCCTCTTCTACTGTCTTGACAGCTTTCTCGCTCTGTGTCAAGAGAGATTGTGTCAAATCGAAGTTTTAGATGTACACTTTGGCAGTTTTAATTCAGAATTTCAAGCAATCCATTTGTCCGTCTTTTGTATTTGCTACAGATTACTTGTATCCAGCATACTCCACTCCTCCGGCTGCAAGAAGTCTTGTATGAGGAATTGCTCCATATCAAAATGTTTCCAGCCAGGCATGTTCGTGTCAAAGTCATCCAGCCATGAATCTTCTATATCTGTGGTCATGGTTTGCTGATTATCACTGGAACTAGAGCCAGCGAGATTTAACGCATCACTTCTCGTTCGCGATTGTAGGCTTGGTTCTATGTTTAGCGCATCGCGAAGCTTCTTCGCGTCCTCCTCTTTCCGCCGTTGGTGAAGAAGAATGAATAGGTAAGCAGTATCATGCGCCTCTTTCATAGCAGAACTGTTCCAAGCGTTTCTCACCTGCTTCAAGGTCGAGAAAGCATCATTGACCAGTTTTAGGGATGCTTGGGTGTCCATGGCAAGACACAAGCAGAGTATTTGGAATGGTATGTTGGCTGCATGATGCCAGGGACAATACTGCACCACCATCTGCCGAGCTCCTTCTAGCGCTTTCTCTGCTAGCCTCAGGACGCCCTCGACAAGCCGATTGGATATAATTGACCTTTGGGCTCGGAGTCGGCGGAAAATGCACAGGGCCAAGTTGATTTGAGCCATGAGAACCGGAGGTTCCTGGACTGCCGAATCCAGTAGCTGCGTCAAGTCTGACTCCAAGTCCTCTACCGGTCTAGTCTGAGCCGGATCAAGCGTCTCCGTCAAAGGAATCAGACCCAGGATTTGGGAGGTCCAGTCGCCTGTTGTTGGCCGAACTGGCTGCGTCGAAGCGTCTGGAAGGACGATCCTTGTTCGGCCTAGATCGTACGAAGCCCAGATGTTGAAATGCTGAGCCATTCCCCAGAGCCTTCGTCTGATGTCAACGTCGACCGCTTCTGCCGAATCGTCAAAGATGGTTCGCCGGGGGATCTCTTGATGTATCCTCGCCGCCTCCGCGATGTGCATTAGCGAGCAGCTTGCCAGCCAAGTGGTGTGTGGCACAGAAGTCATTCGGAGATAGGCCACCCGCAATACCCAACCGGTGATGGTATCGATCGATGGTGACGGCTTCAGGGATTCTCTTTCAAGCAAGACCCTAGCTGACTCAACAAGATCAGGCTCCACGGTTAGGGGAGTTGACTTTGAGAAATGGAGGCCCATTGCGGCCACGCCGCACAACACTTGATCGTACGAATCAGCTCGGTCGTCTTCCCACCTCTGTTCGAGGCGTTTGAAGAATTTCTCGCGATCAACGAAGCCGTAGATTGGAGCGGCCTTCTCAAAGTATGCCTGGGCTGCGTCCATCATAGCCGCGTATGAGAGAAGGCTGGTGATGGGCACCGGATTGCCCGGTAAACAACCACACAATCTGTCACCAGTATTCCATGCGAATAGCCGAAATCTTGGCGCATTCTGTGGGTCAATCTCCAATCCTAGCCTTCTCACGAATGCTGCCCCCGAGTTGGCTTCGAGGGACTGGATTTGAAGGTCTGGAGGACCCAATTCCGAGATCTCGCCCCGTCGATTACCTGCTGATACGGGGGAGTTGGGTAATTGAGGAAGAGCACTTCTTCCCCTCACTGTTCTCCCCCGCGCATACGAACATTCGTACTCGTAGTCCAAGCATGTGGCGCAGGGCTGTCGTCCGTTACATTTTCGCTTCCGCTCCCGACAAGGGTTACAGGCCACTTTTGCGCGTCGTCGCCGGGGCTGTACAGCACTCTCGCTGGGGACCTCGCCCTGCTGCGCCATCCTGACTGTTTGAAGGCCCGGAGGCGCGTAATTGTTTATTGTTTAGGCGTGTCAGACTTGACGAGGATTGCGAGTGGTGCGGGAACTGCGGAATCAAGGTCGAAGTTCAGATTTCACAAGTGGAGCTTCGTAACCTCGACACTAGTAGGGATCTCGAAGGTTTGCGAGTTCCTTCAAAATCATGCTACATTCACATAAAACGAAATTTCCCAGCGATCATCCTCGCGAAGCTGCCTGTATCATCGCGCCCCAAAATTCAGCGGGACGGGATTATCATGAAGCTTGTGTCGCCAAGAGCAGAGCATGGGACTACGGAGGACTACCAAGAACGCGACGATGCAAAAGTTGGCACATATAATCATGATATCTCTGGGACGTCCCGGTAGAACTCGGAAAGGACCTGGGTAAATCGAGCTTCAATTTCCAACTTCAGGCGAGGATAACGTCAAGTCTGGCACGGAATCGTATGAAGCAGTGTACAAATCACCAACTGGGTGAGCAAAAATCGCCAAACTTATTTGCAACGCTATGGAAAATGTATGCCATGACACACTACAAACACAGCCTAGAAAGCAACTCCTGTGTTGATCTTACAGCAATCCACAGCCGAGCAGAACTGAACATCCTTTTCGCTGATCGAACCAGCTTCTGGCAAAGCTTGTCGAGCAGGCCAGATCTCGCGGTTGGCGCTCACCTCTCGCTTGTGATGGGACAAGATGAGGTCGCGCACTGATTTCTGGAAGAAGAGAGGGCCCTGCTCCATCTTTGGGTGCATCTCGCCGTTGACGAAAACTCCGGCATTGAGGTTCTTCTGCGCGTTGGAGCAGAGGTACTTATCCTCCGACATGATCCTCTTGTACATGGCGTTGATGGTCTCGAAGTCTTCTTCGCCGGAGTTCTTGTTCCTGTACACCTCATATCTCATCGTCGATGTCGTGGGGCCGCTGGGCACGAATCTCTGGATGAAGAAAAAGTGAGGCCTGGAGAAATTGTTAGCTGCGTTGCCCTTCGGGTCATAGTGACAAACTTACGATACGTTCATCGAGGCGTTCGGGAAATAGTAAGTGGCGGCAACATTGAAGCCACGAGAGACTTGCTCCGGCGTAGGATTGCCGAAGTGTTGTATGTACCCATGCTGAGTTTGGACATAGTAGGAGTTGAGGTCCGCAATGGAGGGAATGTCAGGGTGGGCAACCCGACAGTGATAACACTCATTGTAGTTGTCTGCCAGGACCTTCCAGTTGTACTCTCCCTCCATCTCCCAGGAATGGTCGAATTGGTAATCATCGAAGTTGTAGTTCCCCAGCCTGTTTTGCTGATCGATGCCTTCAAAGTCATCGCTCCAGGCGATTTCTGGCTTCTCGCCGCCGTCCAAGTTGACCCAGATGAATCCTTTGTTGTCGACGTGGGTGTGAATAGGGAAGAGCCCGTTCTGGGATTTGTCAAATCCTTTGAGGTCTTGGTACCCCGGTGCCTTTGCGAGCTTGCCGTTCAGACCGTACGACCACCCATGGTATTTACACGAAAAGACACTGTTGTGCCCCTTCTCTGCGGTGACGATGGGAAAGGCACGGTGTCTGCAGACGTTGTGAAACCCGTTGATGTTTCCGTTGCGATCGCGGCAAAGGATGAACTCGAAGCCCGCCACATCATATCGCAGCCAATCCCCTGATTCGGGAATTCTGAGCTTATGCGTGGTAAGGAGCCATTTCTTGGAGAAGATTGCCCTCCTTTCAAGCTCGTACATCTCCTGAGAGGTGTACCATGACGCGGGCAGAGCTCTGACAGGCAAGTCTTCAGATGGAGGAGTTCCTCCAAAGCCCAAGTAAGTTTTGATGAACGAAGTCATTGTTATCGAAGCGGGTGCAATTAAGTGGCAAGTGATGATAGAGCGAAGAGTTGGCTTGAGAATTGATACTCCTAACTAGTGACAGATCGTAGTCCGGCGACGCCATATTTATCAATCCTCATATTCAGTAGCTTGATAAGCTTCCTCCCACACCATATCCCATTCAATGATCAAAGGTCTTTGACACGATCGGGAGTCAACAGCCGTCCGGTGGCCAACTCAAACGGGTGTCACACCGGTGGCCGATCACATGACCGGCCGCCCAACGTTGGTGTTGTGAAGCTCGGAGATGCCACACCGAGACTAAGTGTATGACCGCGCGTCTATTTGCCTTGAGTGATATGTGCTTATCTATCTTGGCGTTGCCATTTGAAGGTCTACCGGTTCTATCGTCCGTTGTTTGACTGTACTGACTAACCCGCTGGGAACACCCCGGTGGTTTCAATATCGTGCCCTTAGTGCAGTGGGAGTTGTTTGTATTTCCATCATCTTTCTTAAAAAGGAAAAAACTTTTTAGAGGTCTTAGCATGCCTGAACAGCCACTAATAAACTTGGATCTTTTTATCAGTCCGGTCAAAGGGGGTCCCAGGAGACAGAGGCCTCTCCTGTTTTCTTTAAAACAGCTTTTGGTAAAGCAGCCCCAAAAACTCTGATTTAGAGTACTTTCCCCTTACGATTTGCTAGAACATGGGCTCGATTAATGGCATGTGAGATTTATGGAATCAATCTTCTTATTGAGTCTTGAGTTGTTTTGCTTTGGCAGCACGCTTAAGCGAGACGGGATCTGATTTACCAAGGAGTGCGGGCATGACGCCGATATGAGAGATTGCAAAATAGCAGGTAAATTTGGCACATATAATATTTCAATTGGGGTTTCTTTTGAAAATTTGTTTCTGTGTATCGATGAGCAAAGCCCTAACTCGCCCTCGGCCTGGCGAAAAGTTGCCCATTCGTTCGGACAAGTCACCGACAGTTAGTCTCAAATCTACAACGTGTCGTAGAATACCATTTGCTTTCTCCAAGGCTGACCATTATGTTTATTCAGCCGTTTTACTCAAAAATAAGCGTTAGATAGCTGCTCCTACTCTCCTGCTTACCTGGATGTTTGGGGGTTCAGAACTGTGTGAGGAATTGGGTAGTGCACAAATCCTAAGAAATAGACCAATACTGGCTAGCTGCACCAGCTGGCGAAAGATCAACCAATCCCACAGGAACTGATCCCGGGAAATGCACTACAAAGCGTATGGATGACCCGTGCTATAAGGGCTTAGGGCTCCGCGAGCCCTAGCCACGATAGCCTTACAACTTCAAAGGTAGGCATTAAATGACTCTCGCAGGTAGCAAGAACTATCTATCAATCGGTGCCACAAGAGTAGGTCTAGCAGAGATAGGTATTTGACTGAAGCCAATGTTTAATACTGTCTAGACCTGTTACTTGAGATATCAGAAGAGGCAATCTGGAATACTTTTACTTATGATACGTCTGTCTAATTTCTCTATGTTTTCTTTTAACCTCAAGTGCGACTTAATCCCTACCCTGCTGTAGCATATAATTGATTTACACTTTGAGAGCTGTATCAGAACAGGTTTACCATCCCACTCATTCTGATGGTCGCTCGCCGTCGGTTGCTCCCATCTCTTTTTTTGTCCAATTCCCGAGTTGATATTAATCGGTACCGTCTTGCCAAGATTCAACCTCGACTTAGTAGAAGAGCCAGATATATCTCAGTATAAATCCTTTGATTAGGTTCATCTAAAGATTTATGGATAGTGTAGCTGATTTTGATCCAAGGCTGACAGTCCCAGGTTGCTAGAGCCCATAGCAAGTGGTGAAATCTCGCTTAGAGAATCATGCGGCAAAAAAACCCATCTTCCTCCATTAGTGCGTCTTAACACGTAGAAGGATTTTCATGAGATAGGCCTATAGAATACCCGAAAATACTCTATCTCTACATTTTTGCCCAATCGTCATGGGTGATCAGCCGTGTGGTTATGACTCTAAATTAACAATAATCTACAATGGAGCTCGAGATAAGACACCACAACCCAATCATAGGACAGGATTTTGAACTAAATCCTTATGAGGCATGCATGTACGCTAGCGTGCGGCCGCAGGGCGAGATCAACACGTTCATGTGCATGACGCTATCAATTTGAGGAGCAAGCGCCTCTTATCGTGGTTTCAAACCGGCCTTCAAACCACTTGTTGCAAACGAATAGGCTCGAATTCCTCACAGAAGCATCATGTTCTTGCAAACCCGTCGGTGATAGTTACCCCGAGGGCGCTCACGTGATCGGGGTTGGTTGAGTTACTCACGTCTTGCCACAACAGAGGCCTGCCGTGTTTCACTCATGTGAGTGAATTATCGGGACGACGGCACGAGATTTGTCACCAAGTAATCAGGCGGGGTTTGAACTCCTTCATTTTGTACAAGAGGGCCTCGAGCGCAAGTTGACGGATCTCCCGATACAAACGTTCAACCAGCATTCCAGAAACTACTTGAGATTTGGATCCCTACTCCGGCGCACTCCTCACTTAGCCAGTAGTTACTCTCTGCGGAAATGATGCTGGAGAGATGACCGGGCAGGATAGAACCCATCTCAGGTCGAAGAGGTCACCTGGACCACAGCACCCAAATATTATGTGTCATGTTTTGTCTACTAGGTCCATATCGTCTTCCTGAAGACTATCAAATAGCGTCAAGCTGCGGTCGCCACGTGGTGGCCAACAGACAGGTAGCACTGAAACTGAGACCCGCATGGGCATCTGGCTCCGTGCCGAAAGGGGGAATGACAGAGCACGGCTTGCATTTAGGAAGGCTGCCAAAAGAGGGAATCATAAAGCATGGCTTGCATACCCGAAGCAGATCCGATGGGCCGCATGTGTACCAGGTACTGCGCAACTACCGAAGGCTAGTCGACCAAGGAGAGTCTAGGCGGGGCGCCAGCCCAGGCGGGGAGATAAGACATGCGTGTCCCTGCTGCTTCTCCGTATTCAGAGGCTGCATTTTTGTTGCCAAAGCCCATTGTCAGTGAGCGAAACGATGAAAAAGAGCGTCCATCAATCCAAAAATTCACCCTCGACGCGTCTTGACTCCTTATAAAGCACGTTAGGTAACAAGTATCTATCAGCCAATCCATCTTGGGCCCTCACACGTGATCGGAGTTCCGAGATAACAGATGGGGCGAGTTAGTAAAGTCACGTTACCGGAATTTCGGAGAGCATCGTGGAATCGCAACACTTCTTCGCGGGCGGGGTACTTTGTAGTATAAAGGAAGCCCTCTAGAGACTGCAGGCTGGTGAACCGGCTTGTCTCTTATTCATACCATTTCTCAGTCTTGCTCGGCTCTCCAAAATTAACTTCTGAAACCTTATCAAGAATCCTTCGTGATCGCCATGGCCTCTAACAAGTCGTCATATCTCATTGTTGGGGCAGGGGTATTCGGCGTATCCACTGCTTATCATCTTATTCAGAAATACCCTAATGCAACGGTGACCCTGGTCGACAGGGATGCCTTTGACGCCGATACTCGCGTCGCGGCTTCGTGGGACTGGAACAAGGTGGTGCGCGCCGACTACGACGATATAGTTTACTGTCAATTGGCCCTTGAGGCGCAGGACATCTTCAAGAACGATCCGCTCTGGAAGCCATACTTCCACGAGACTGGAGTCTACTGGATATGTCGCAGCAACTACGCCCAAGACGTCATCAACAATTACAAGAAGCTTGGACGGAAGGCTGACATTTCGGCTCTCCCCGTCGAAGAGGCTCGCAAGATGTTTGGCGGGCTCTTCGAAGACGCCGATTACAGTGGCGTCAAAGAGGTGCTGGTGAACCGGACCAGTGGCTGGGCTGCTGCCGGGGACTGTCTGCGCGCCGTCACTCGCAGAGCCATTGAGCTTGGCGTCACATATGTCACAGCCGACATTGAAACGCTGCGCTTCGACCATCGTGGCCACTGTACAGGGGCCAAGACTGCAGCTAATCGGGTCCTGACTGCGTCGCATGTGATTCTTTCCACCGGCGCTTTCACGCCCAAACTCTTGGAGTTGAGCGCGGCGAGGAGCGGCCTTGCCGAACTTCGAGCTGGGGATAGAATTGTGGCCGGTGGCATCACAACAGGGATGGCGGTGCTTGATGACGAATCATATGAGAGGTTCGCTTCGATGCCGGTGGGATTTCAAGGGTACCCTGCGGACATCGGTTAGTATTTCCTGACATCTTTTTTTTGCTTCGCCTTTCGCTAAGTGAGGAATCAAGGGCCTTTCCTGGGTAGTCTTCCGCCAACCAAGGACAAAGAGCTGAAGTGGTGGGGACAAAAGATCTTTCGAAACACTCGACAAGTGTTGCCCGGTCGCTACATCTCGATGCCGCCCCCCGAGCGAGACTACGGCCAATGGAAGGTCTCCAACAAGCTCAAGGAAGACATCCAGTTCGCAAACAACGCGTTCTACGGGCGGAAAGGTGCACACTGGAAAATGGAGAAGCACCGCATCTGCTGGTATGTCGCCACAGACGGGATCCACCATCTACAACTCACTGACGTGTTTTAGGGACGCCTTCACCTCGAGCGGCGATTTCATCATCTCTCCACACACAGCCTCGAAGGGACTCTACATTGCGACCTGTGGCTCATTCCACGGTTTCAAGTTCTTCCCGGTGATCGGCAAGTATGTAGTCGAAATGATGGAGGGTTCGTTGTCTGAGAGCTTGGCGGACAAGTGGGCTTGGGATCGGAAGCGGCCAGATGCATCGCTCAACCCAGAGTACCCGAGGGCGGAGATGAATGATTTGTTAGACTCAACTCCGAGGTTGTAGTTTCAGGGAGTGACTTGTACGGCAGGAATCGTCGGGTCTACTCCTGTTTGTTATCCGTTGTCGGCAAGACGTTACTGCGGCATAGCATAGTGTAGAACACACCATCTTATCTTTAGATTCAAGTCATGCTGTCCGCCAAGTCAGAAGAATGCCTAAACTAACAACCCAACCCAATGAACAAACGCCCCGTTCTCTCTTTTTTTTTAGCCCTCGACGGCTTCCCGCGAAGATAGCACAAATTAGCCTGGATTCCTTCGCCTCTGTTGATCAGCTGGTTCTGTAGCCATTGGTACCTGATACGCACCCCTTGCACACCCTCTTCCCCAGAGAGCTAGCTCGATGCAGTTAAGGTTGCATCCACGCGTTATATTTCCAGGCCCAATGAAAGCCAATTTGTTATCAAAGCATGGAACAGGGTACGTGACGAGTTCGGAAAGCGGGGTAAACTATCTATAAGTGAAAGGAAAGCTCCCTTTGAGACGCGGATGGGAGGAGGTCACTCGGCTTCTATTCTGTCGAAGTCTATCATGACGCCGCCACCAGAAGATGGAACTAGTTCTCGAGCCAGAAAACGGTTACATCACGCCTGTCGAAACTGCAGGTTGGACTACTTTGCCATCCTATGTGTTGTGTTGCATGTTGACTTGAACCCAGGAGGAAGAAAACTCGATGTCCAGGCGAGAGGCCTGCATGTTCGAGTTGCGTCCGCTTGAATCAGTGCTGCTCCTATCCGCCGACTCCAAGATCTTCACAGAGCGGTCCATCAGTATGTTCTACAATAATCCCTCGCAGAAGTTGCACCTACTGACAACCGGCAGGAGGCGAGGTTGGCACACTTGGAAGAGAAACTGGATCTCATCTTGAATGGAAATTTGTACGTTTGAGAACAGTGAAGCAATATTTCCAACTCCTCCTAACCAAACTGTTTAGGGCACATCACAACACTCGCCATGAACCGGTCTTTGAAGAAAATGCCGACATCTCCGAGAAGGCATACTCGGTGACCCCTCCAGCTCCCGAGACAGGCAATCATACCAGGCATTCCCCTACTATGATGTCCGATTGCGAGCTTCCTCATCCTCGACCAACTCATTCGGACATCGCCACCGGCATCGGCCTCTACTTTAAGTACTGCCACAGGCAACCAATTTGGTGCTTTGAGCGTGAAGAAGTCAGCGACTATGGCTCCCTCCCCGAAGAACTCGCCTGCAGTGTCCTGACGCTAACTTCACGCTTCTCAGAGAATCGTGATCAGATGCAGGCCTGGGCCAAGCATGCAAAAACTCTGATCATGTTTCGCATTGCAAACGGCACAGTGGACCTCACAACCATCGAGAGTTTATGTCTACTCTCCTACTCTTCTTTTATAGGTATGCAGGCGTTTGCGGATGGTCTGTAACCATGTGAGCTCTAACGTGGCTACAGATGGCGATCTGCACCTCGGCCAGTTCTATCTCGGCTTTGCCTTTCAGCTTTGTCGAGCTTGCTTGCTGGATCTTCAAAACTCGTACGTCATTGAGGATCCCGCCACAGAGCGGAAAAAGCGCCTCTTTTGGAGTCTTCAATTGCTGGAGCAATATTACGGTCGACAAGAAGGCCTTCTCAGTTTGTCAACTGAAATCTGGCGCCCGTCTTATTCATCAGCCGGCGGCGGCCACATGGGAGCGCACCCAAGAGCTCCGCCGTTGCCCAGGGACGATCTTGGATGCTCTTCGCCAACCGAACCAGGAATCTGGAACACCAGTGTCCACGTTGGGTGGGTTTGGAGCCAGGTCAGAAAATACGTATCAGATTGCTCTCACCGGATACTGAGGGAACCTTGGAGACACGACTCCATGTACGCCAAGGTACTCTCGGATTTCATGGAGACCGAGAACAGGATCCCCATGTGCCATCGATATGACTCTGCCAAGTTCTTTGAACGCAAAGTCGAAGAGCTGAAGCTGAACCGAGACTACTGGGCGCCGTGGCTGAAGGAGCAGTTCACGTATCATGTAATCCCCACCGTCTTGAACCACCCTTTCTTGTACATTGTTGGAGCACAACACAACCCAAATCTCGCAATCCCCAATACGTTCTGGAGACGGTCGTCTGAGCTCGCCTTGTTACACGCCACCTGGATCGTCCGTATGATTGACATGGTTGTGGACAAGCAGGTGCCATTGGTGGACCCTTTCTTTGGACATGTGGCTGCGATCGCAGCGACAGTCCATCTCTATTATTGCTGCGCTGCCTCCGCCAGACTCAAGCACAAATCCAATCGGGACTTTGCAAAATGCAGGAAGTTTCTAAAAAGCTTCCTTCCGTTTTCAGGAGGCTGTCGAGCATTGGTAAGTTCATCGACAACATGAGTAACCTTGGCCTAACATTTTTCAAGGATCGCAGTCTAGAAAGAATGACCCGAATTGCAGCTGGGTCAGAAAACGTCGAAGTCGAAGACTGGATGCCGTCGAAGATCTACCTCAGCGTACCTCTTATGTGGGAAATCCTAAAATTCAACTTTGCGACAGATTCCGAGGGGACTTCTACAGCCGGTCTACTCAGTCCTTCGCTCGCTCCAGCAATGACCATGGAAAACACTGATGAAAATTCAACGCTTGAGATCATTGTCGCCACATCACCAGAGATCACAATCAATACCGCCGACGGGGGACAAGAAGCACCGACGTCATCTTACAAAGGCCCCATTTCCTCGACCCCCGACTCCTCAGGGAACAATCTCTATGACGAACTATCTGTGGAACAGATTGATATGATCACCTTTAACACCACTCCAGGGCTCTATGCCGATGATTCTTGGCAGTTCCTCAATATGGGAGATATGGGCTATCTCAACTCACAATCTGCGGTTGGTCAGACAAGGGGCATGGCTTGGTGGGAAGGCGAGGGTGAGAACCTGAATAGCATCATGTTTGATAACTTATAGCATATCTCTGCAGCGTCTCGTTAAAGTTGCGAGGTTGTATACATACCTGTTCGCTGTTGTAAATGAACTAGCGGCTTCCTTTGCTCGCTTTCTCCTCAACTTCTAAGATCGTACGCCAGTATAGCTCCGACGAAGCACGAATACTGAGAATGTCTGTTGTGAAAATTGCTGAAAGGGCCAGCCTGACTGCGCAGTGGTAGACCTTTAGCGTGGTCATCCTGCGGTTGTGAAGGAATCTCCTTTGGATGCAGGTAGATGGCAGCTCCCGATAAATAAATGAATCAACGAACCCCCTTCGTGGAATCTAGCCACGGCTTCCTTCTCCGGAGCCATTGAAACTAGAGATAACCCATCATGAGACTTCCGTTCCGGTCCCCTTCGCCGATCACGTGATCGCTATTGCAACCGGTACGCTGCATGCAGTGAGCAGATACAGCTTCTCCGCACGTTGATATGAGCCTCCTATGCGATTGATGGGCTCTTTTAGAGAAATATAACTCACAGACCTCGACTCATCCTTCGAAGAATGTGCCAGTGACTAGCGATTCTATTGCATTGGCCCCCCGTTTACCCTTCGTCACCTGAGAAATCCTTCCAATCCACCAAACATGTCGCCACCACCACATGTCGTCATCATCGGGGCGGGCATCGTCGGTACCAATGTAGCCGATGAGCTGGTCTCGCGCGGTTGGAGCAATATTACCGTGATCGATCAAGGACCGTTGGATATGCCAGGCGGATCAACGTCCCACGCCCCGGGTCTGGTGTTTCAAACAAATCCTTCCAAAACGCTGTCGCTATTCGCAAAGTATACCGTGGAGAAGCTGTTATCTCTGAAAGAAGATGGCCAAAGCTGCTTCAACCAGGTAGGGGGTCTGGAAGTTGCAACTACCCCTGAGAGACTGGAGGATCTGAAGCGCAAACACGGCTACGCCTCTTCCTGGGGCATCGAGGCGTACCTGATAAGTTCCGAACAATGCATCAAGCTCTATCCTCACTTGAAAAAAGATATGGTACTCGGTGGACTATACATCCCCAGCGACGGCTTGGCGTTGGCTGCTCGTGCTGTTCAACTGCTCATGAAACGCACACGCAAGGCTGGGGTCCATTACATCGGTTCGAACCCAGTCACGGGAATTGAGCAGACCAAAGGCCGCGTGACCGGGGTGGTAACGCGAGACGGTACTATACCGGCCGATATCGTTATCTCCTGTGCTGGATTTTGGGGCGTCGAGGTGGGAGCAATGGCTGGCATAAGTATTCCCCTACTTCCGGTAGCACATCAATACGCAAAGACGACCGCTGTACCGGCACGAAGGGGTCGAAATTCCCTACCCAACGGAGCCAGCCTTCCGATACTCCGTCACCAAGACCAGGATCTCTATTTTAGGGAACATGGGGATCACTATGGCATCGGTTATTACGGCCACGCTCCGAAACCAGTTGTCGCGGCCTCATTGGGACCAACCCCCAAGCACGTTGACGACCAACACATGCCGTCTCGACTTAAATTCACCCCGAAAGATTTCGAGCCGGCTTGGAAGTTATCCCAAGACCTCCTCCCTATGTTGCGAGAGAGCGAATTGGCTGACGGGTTCGACGGCATCATGTCTTTCACTCCCGATGGCGGACCACTGGTTGGCCAGCCGTCTGGCCTAGATGGGTTTTACGTAGCGGAGGCAGTATGGGTGACGCATTCTGCCGGGGTAGCGCGTGCTTTGGCGGAAGTTTTGACAGCCGGCTCCTCCCAAATCGATCTCGCCGAATGCGAACTGTCGCGCTTCGAAGAGGTCCAGCTCGCTCCGGCCTACGTGGGCGAGACATCGCAGCAGAATTTTGTGGAGGTTTATGATATCCTCCATCCTCTTCAACCACGAGAGTCCCCCCGAAACCTTCGTGTCAGTCCATTTTACGCCCGACAGCGGGAACTCGGCGCCTTTTTCCTCGAGGCCGGCGGTTGGGAGCGTCCTCACTGGTACGAGGCCAACAAGCAACTACTCAAAGCCCTACCGAGGAGCTGGCGGCCTGCCGGACGTGACGCCTGGTCTGCGAGGTACTATTCCCCTATCACTGCGGCAGAGGCGTGGAAAGCGCGGACCGCGGTTGCAATGTTTGATATGACGCCTATTCGCCGGCTGGAAGTATGCGGATCTGGAGCAGTTGACCTCTTGCAGCGACTGACTACAAGCGATATTGATAAGGAGCCAGGTTCTATCACCTTTACTCTTCTCCTCAACGGGCGCGGAGGTATTCGTAGCGACGTCTTCGTGGCCAGGGTCCTTGAGGACCTATTCCATGTGAGCGTAAATGGGCCTATCGACACAGCCTACTTCATCCAGGAAGCCCGCAAGCAGAACAAGAAAACCCCCAGTCGACCGGTGCAGGTGCGAGATATGACCGCAGGGATATGTTGTATCGGGCTTTGGGGACCCCTCTCCAGGAACGTGATCACTGCAATCACCGCGGAGGACTTTACCGACGAAGGACTGCCCAACTTCCAGCTCAAGAGGACGAGCATCGCTGGCATTCCGATCACGGCATTGAGGATGTCATATATAGGAGAGTCGGGCTGGGAGATTTACACTACCGCCGACAATGGCTTGCGCCTGTGGGACACCCTGTGGCGAGCTGGTCAGCCTCAAGGAATCGTCGCCGCCGGCCGGAGCGCGTTCAACGCATTGCGCTTGGAGGCGGGTTTCCGGTCATGGGGCATCAATATGACCACCGAGCACGACCCGCGCGAGGCCGGCCTCGAATTCGCCGTTGATCCGAGAAAAGAGGGATACGTCGGCTGTGCTCCGCTCAAAGAACGGCTCAAGCAGGCCGCAAGTCGACGGCTGCGCTGCCTTACGGCAGACGACGGATCCTCGGTGGTGCTTGGCAAGGAGCCGGTGTATTTGGAGGGTAAACCGGTTGGCTATGTCACCAATGCCGCCTTTGGGTACACAATCGGTAAGCCCATCGCTTATGCCTACTTACCCAACTCGGTAGGCGAGGGAGATGCCGTCGAGATTGAGTATTTTGGCCGGCGGATCAACGCAACTGTTGCCGCTGAGCCGCTGCATAATCCACGGACAAGACGTTCGCAAGCGATCAGAGACCATAAGCTTTAGCATAGGCTCGACTAAAACCTGATAACGGTGGTCCGCATCTCGCTCCATGCGGACGAAGATCGGATCTTGGAGCCTCGACGTGAACGCTGTGCAGCAGCAGCAGCAGCAGCTCTTCTTGCGTCTTTGGATAGTGTAGTGGCGGCCCCTAGAAGCTCCGGTTGTATTACAGGAAACTCGTTGACGATCATCCACGCACGCACGTTGAACAAAGACTATTCCTTCGTTCGCGTTATTGATGTCAAGGCACTGCTAGTGATCTAGTTCTACCTGTCCTGATTCGAACCATGTTGGGCATACCACTCTCTCCCATCCCCATCGCCGAACAGATCCAACGAAATTTCAATACTGGGCTTCTCTGACATGTCTCTATCAAGTAAAATCGTCATATTTGGGTATCCAGGAGGGAGGCGGCGCAGAGTCTTGTCATTTTCTGAACCGCGAAAAGAAGCTATGCTTGTGCTCCTTTTCTGGGACGTCACGCTTATTGCTTTCCTCCTGCGTGTCCAGCTGGTTTGTATTCTCATCCATGACATGCTGTGCCAGTGAAACCGTGCCTCCACCACCCGGCGCCGCCTCGCCTCCTTCAGCTTGCGCCTCCGCGTCGGGGAAGAGATCGGCCACTTTGCCGGGTCCGACAAGCCTCTCGTAGACGGCCCGAGTCGTTGCGAATTCCTTCTGCACGCCGACCTTGATTGCGTCTAGTAACTGTAGCGCATAAGTCTGGCAGTTGTTGGTAATAAGATTGTAGCCCGGTTGCCGGTCTCTGATGCCCTGGATTACAGATTCCCCTGTGTGCCATCAGCTATCCGACGAGCCAGATCAGGCGATGCCGAGTGATTTAATGACTCACCTGCGCGGCGCAATGCATCGTCATTGAATTGTGTCTCGCCGACGCTGAAGGTTCGCCATTCTTCCCGAACAACTTTTTGGTTCGTGTATATAACATCAAAATTCTCATCCTTGAGTAGGCTTTGACTTAGTGACGCGGCAAGGTGCAAGTACGCGTACTACTCACCATCCACAGCTGATGAGCGTAATCGCCGACCAACACAGCCCAGTGCTGTGTGGGATCCGGGTACTTGTTTATCTTCTCGGCAATCATCTTGCCAAGGCCGGTTTGTTCAGCAAACCATTTGCCAGCGACGCCGGCTACCGGATGCCAGCCAACTTCGACATGCCGAGATGGCCCGTCGATGATGGGCTCGCCTTCCGGAACCACGTTGGGCGTGGGCCCCAGACCAGCGGCATGCTTGAGCGCAAGTTCGCCTTTGTTGAGGTTTTTCTGTCTACGCATAAGATGGCGGTCAGTCATTCAATAAGGCGGTGCGGGGGATCCTTTCGAAGGTCGCGTACAGAAACCCCTTCACTTTATCGCGCTTTCTCCCCCCTTCCTTTTCGTCATTCTCAGATCCCGACATGATAGCCGTTGAAGCTTTGGCGGTGTGGCGATAGTCCTGCGAAGTCGCGAAGATGCTCGTTGTTGGCGCCTAAATATGGAGGTTTGGGTTATGATCTCACGGGTATTTCCGAAGTTGCCTCTCAAAACAGGGATGAAATGTCACGTGCGGGCCACTACGCTTGGCAAATCCTTCTTAAATGCTGTAGATCCAGAGATACTTGTTGTATATTAAGCAGGATCGATTAAATTCTACAAGAATAAGTCTTGGAAACGAAAATGAATAAAAAATGGTGCCGCAGTCAAAATATTTCATCAATGTGACTCTGCTGTAATTAGTCATCCATTATAAAAAACTGAAACCATGGGTTGCATCATTGTTGGGATACTGTACATGATGATGTCCAGAGTCTCTCTGTGCTAAGTTCCAGGACTTTGAAGGCCCTAAAAATGCAGGCCAAGGGGGCTCTATGGCGCCAACTGTTGCTTGTAGGCCGAGCCTCTTAGTGCGGCCGGCTAGCAGGAGCATCATCTTGTTGGCATCATCTTGTCAGCGGCCGTTCTTTATTCTAAAGGTAATGTATTATTCTACAAAATTAGGATACATAAAAAAGCAAGAGAAGATGAGAGTGATGGTAGGATCCATGAGCCTCTCGATTCAATAGTAACAATAGCCAAATTGAGCAATCTGGTGTTGCAATTCCGACTTCGTAATTGCAGCGGTGAAAGAGCGACGTCGGTGTCTGACTTCGTGTACTTGGAATCACTTCTTAGCTAGTGTTCCCGTGATCCTGAAGTTAGCAAATGAGTCAGTAAACCCGTTAGGTAATTTGATATCCAACCGTTTGCGGATCAGATAATTCCTCCCACGGTATGGGAAACATATAAAGATAGCCCTCATGCATGCCTGAAATTAGTCCAGGGGACTCAGTCAGGGGACTAAAGTATAATTCCTAATCTCCCAGCACCGGCAAACTCTATCCTCAAGCATCAAGTTCTGGGGAGTTGGCGTGTCGAGTTCGAGGCTCGCCTAGACCCAGTGAATCGACGATTCTCGACCATTGATTATTGGTCTCGACCTACACGAACGGGGTGAAGCCGCATATGAAAGCCGTACTTCGATTTTCATTCAATCTCGGTCTTGATAAGTAACATCGTGGCGAACCGGCGCTCCCGTGCCTAGCGAGGGCCGTGGAGCGAAGATCAACGTTAGTCTGCGCGGCGGGC
>JAMYIC010000240.1:0-25140 GCA_024112705.1 Microcera coccophila | reverse complement strand
AATTGCCCATGAGTGACTGGCTTGAAGGAAGAAGGGCCCTTCCCTCCATCAATGGGCTTCTTCATGGCACCATATGGAGTGACATCTGTTTCTTAGTTTCGACCTCTGGCAAGAGGCGCGTGAACAGCTCCTTATTGCAAGTGTAGGCAAGTTGTCGGATCGGTACAAGAGCATGGCCAATCTTTTGAATGAAATCCACAAGATTCCCATTCCAGGCTGGCGCCTGTTGGGTTAAAGTCCACGAGAGCAGGAACAGACGCTTTTCGGTGGCGGACATGTGCCCTTTCATCTTGCTGAGCTGGTCGTGAACCATGATGACGGCATCATCTTTGTCCGAATATTCATTGCGAATATTGAGCTGGGATGGTTTGTAGAAGCCCTTCTTGGCAAAGTCGCGAAGATCAAGCCCATCATTTTCAATGACGCAAACTACAGCCGCTTTGCCGTTGCCAATAAAGTCGTCCAGCTTGAGTAGACTCAGGTCGTTGGCCTTTGACTCATCCTGAACAACGTACAGGTTGTTTAGCTTGAGCAGCGCGCCCATCAGGGCACGCCATTCGTCATCGTTGAAATATCTCCAGTCATCAGTATCGGTTTGGAGAGTGTGGGAGAAGTTCAGGATGACAAGTTCCGCGTTCTGTTGAGTGAATTGGTTGACGGCCGAAATGATGCTTTCCAATGACTCGCCGCGGCCACCAACTTTGCCAGTATAATGTCCTGTCCACAGTTGCCCTCCAGAGTATTGAGGTCTGATATCAAAATACCGAGATCCATTGACAAGCTGTCCCAGGACAGAGGTCGACTGCGTAAGAACGAAGTCATCGACAACACCGCGGAGGTCAGAATGGGACACAAACGACATGCCGGAATCGTGAGTGCCTAAGATACATATCTGTGACAACGGGCGTTGGCCAAGAGTGCTTCTGTTCTGTTGCATCCAGTCCAGGGGAGGGTTGGACGTGTGAAAGCTGCCCTTCTTGCCCGACAAGACAAAAGTGACACTGCCATCATGACGCCAGCCAAGGTGAATCTGCGAGCCGCGAGGGTTATTGACAGCCTCCAGGCCGTCCAGTTGGACCCATATGTTCGACGGCTTGTCGCGAACTTGAATGGAAAAGGTACAATCTGTTCCTTCAAGTAGATACGTGACTCTTCCACTCGTATCCGAGCGGGTTGTGAAGACTCCATGGTCAAATTCAACGTAAGAGCTCGGCACGGCTCCTAGATATAATTAGATCACGTTTATTTCATGAAGCATCTGAAAAGCACAGGACTCACCTGGGTGAACGACTCCAGGGAAGTCCCAGGCATGCATCTGGTAGTTGCCCTGATCGACACGCCTCCACTGATACGGCGTGCCGTTGACAAGGATGACAGAACCGCCTTCGCCCATTGTGTCTTGAAGTGGGAAGAGATAGTGCAGATAGGATTTAAATGTGCAACCTGGAAGGCTTTTGATAGGAAAAATGAGAATCTGATGCTCTGTTGGCGTTTTTGCCTGATCAGGGGCGGGATGCGACTATTATATATGTGTGTGCTCAAACCGCGACCATTGCCTCGAATTAAGGCACTTTGTTCAATTAGTCGCTCAGCTGCGTTTCCCTACCCAGAGCCTAGATCAAGATGGATAATTGGCTCTGCTGGATTTGTTACTAGTGCTTAGCTGAAAAACATGTGGCTGGCTGTTAACTGAACCATTGAGTGGACTGCAGTAAATATTGATTGAACTAGCCGCTGACCCCGACTACTTCAACTGTACAGCGGCCAGAAGGGAAGAGCCTAGGTTGGAAAGGGGAGTGGGGAAGAAACTGATAACTGACTGACAAGACCCCTGTCCTTACCCACCCATTCCATCGAGGTAACGTCCAACCAGGCTCTCAATATGGATTTCGGACTCTCTCCAGCCATTCAGCTGGCTACTGACAGTGGTAATGTCTCGCCCATACACGCATCCAAGGACTGTTCTCGGCATCTCCGTGGGCTTAGCAGCTATGCGAGGAGTGATTGATAGACCGCCTAAAGCCAGTACATTGTGAGACTAGCCCTTCGATAGTTTAATGCAAATATTGACAATCGGACGCGAGCTTTATTAACTGTTCCTACTCACCGCTGTTCGCTCGCGACAAAGAAGGCTTTCGGAACTTAGATATGCACTACCCAATATTATGCCATTGACTTGC
Source organism: Microcera coccophila (assembly GCA_024112705.1). NCBI lineage: Eukaryota > Fungi > Ascomycota > Sordariomycetes > Hypocreales > Nectriaceae > Microcera > Microcera coccophila. The sequence goes on along the minus strand of JAMYIC010000240.1, from coordinate 22,960 downwards.
CGTCGATGTCTCTCAAGTATTCGGAGTCTTGCCCCAATTTGAAACATGGAGGAAGGAAATCGACGAGACTCACCGTAGTGCCAAACATGGCTGACTTTGGCTTAGCTGAAGAGGGGCAAAGTATTTCCATTCGAGCCCATTTGCAGATAGGACCGGTCATCGATGTGATAAGGCTAAAAAGAAATTGATTGCTTGGCCTTTGTGACAGGGAGAGACGGCCAATGGTGCCAAGGTTAGAGTTGTGCCATGCCGTAATTACCATCTGATCGTTTGTTATTCTGGACCATGCAACTTTGGCCCCGACCATCTCTTTCCCGACGCCCATCAGTGGCACCTAAATAAGGTGGTATCATGCACGTCTCGGTGATACTGTTGGGAGAGATTGTGGGCTGAATGGAGAGAATCGGGACGATTCCAAGGTCTGATTACGATCCACAACTTGATAGGACCTGGAGGTCCCATGCTGAGACGACTGAACGAGCTGGACATAACACCGACACGATTTATGAGAATATAGCCAGATGCCTACAGGAATTGGTGCAATATGTATCAAGAAACATAATAACTGTGCTCCCTATGCCCCCTTACTGTACTCGAGTCTAAAGTTGACTCCCTTGGTGATAATCGCTCCAAGCACCGCATACTTCATACAAGCTAACCCCACTGCTGTAGTGACTGGCTCTGACTTGTTAAAGGTGAAAGCAGTGAAGTAGCCAATAGCAGAAAGAGCTTCCAAGAAGTTGTCGGCCCCGTTGGTCAAAGTCTGGTCCTCGTCGTAATCCTTCCAACTAGAATCCTCCAACTCCATCATGTAAACGACATTATACAGACTGAAATTCGCAAGGGCCGTCAAAAGATCAAGAACTAACATGACTTGATCTAGCGATGCGCTTCCCTTGCCCATCTTCTGTGCCGACATATGAATCGCATTGGCGCCAAATCTGAAGATCTTGATGTATGTTGCTGCTTTGATCAACTCTGCACCCGGAGTATCATCCGTCGGCGGATTCATGATCGCATCATAGATAGCAAATGCGTCAACACCCATGCCAAAGAGCTCCATGATAGCACCAGGTGAAAGGTCCCCAACAGCGACCGATAATCCTTGCGTGGCTGTCTTGTATAAGAACTTGATATCATTGACGACCAATTTGATGCATGCAGCGCCGCATCCGCACCCAAGAAGAATGGTTGTCGCGTCTTTAGTCTGCTGCTCTGAAAGGGCATTGACCTCGGAAGCGGCCTCATCCTTGGATGAGACCATGGCCTTGAAGAGGTCCTTGTCGATTGTTCCCAAGCTTGGAGGCTTTGCCCCAGTAACAATCTTGATGATCTGGGTCGAGGGAATGGCGATGACCAAGGCAATAGCATCAAATAGTGTGAGATCGCTGCCTCGGGTTATCCACTTGTAAAGCGAATTCAGAAAGCCGGAGCTCAACTGCGCATTACCGAAACGCTTGATGACCAAGACCAACTTGGCCACTACCGAGACCATGGCCTGGATAAGTTTCTTGATGATGTCCAGCGTATTGACAAGTAGGTTGGAACCAAGCTTGGAAAACATATCGCCAATAGACATGTCCGAGTCTTGGAAGAACTGCGCCAAGTCTTTACCCAGATCCTCTACGAGTGTGATGAAGCCATCGACAATAGGGACGACGTGGTCATACCACATGTCGACAGTCGCTGCATCACTAGACTCGGAGGGCTGAGAAGCTGTCATTGTAGACCCGCCGTTCTTCATGCGTTCTCCGACCCATTTGCTTTGAGTGTCGGATCCCAATCCTTTTGCTTTGCTTGCATCGGCCTTGGTAGCTTGGTTCAGCTTACTTTGGTCAATTTTGGCCTTGGTCTTCTCTGTCAATCCCGGTACGCTGGATTGAAGGCCAAGGAAGAAACTAAAGGGTTCACAGCATTAGCGTTAATCCTGAATCCCCAGCAAGGGTCGACCCACCTTTCAATTGTGTCATTGAACCCTTCAATTCCATCTGCTGCATAGTCGAGGCCTGCATTCATGAGACCCTTGATGGTCTCCTTGGTATCTAAGATATCCTGCCAGTTGAAAAAGAAGCCAGCGAACTCAACGAGCTTTTTCCAGCCCAGTTTCAACTTCTCCCATACCTGGGTAGCAATATTGTTAGCTCTCGAACAGCTCATCTGGGCCTGTAGACGTAATTAGACTCACCCAAGATGCGGCCTCGGTAACCTTTTCTATGCAATCAAGTACGAATCGCATGACCTTGCCCCCAATTTCACATACAAAAGTCCACACCTGACCTAATTAATCGCATCAGCATCAGCGACAAGCAAAGTGTCTTTGAGGCAGCACAGCAGAACCTACCAATCTTCTTGACAATCCAGCCCTTGACTTCCGTGATCCGTTGCTTCAGCCAATGGAAAGCGTCCAAGAACAAGTTGCCGGTAGTTTCAGCTGGTTGATCAACCGGCTGAGGTGCTACCTCGACCCCAGATCCGTCTTTGGGTAGTGTTTCATGGGCATCGGAAATTGCAGCAAAACACTTCGCAGCTTGTTCCATCATGGCACCATCAGGCTTCTCCGAACCCTCCCAGAGAGATTTGCCGTCCTTGGTCTTGGCGTTCTCCAAGGCTTCCTTTGATGACAACCGTTTCATGTCATCAATGATCTTGCGACTTGGATCCATCCGAACAGGCTCAAGGTCTAGTTCTTCGCCTTTTCTTGAACGCATGCTTGAGACGGTAATTGGCTGACCAGTTGCTCCTTTGGTAGGTACAATAAGTGCCAGCTCTCCTGACATGTCTGTTGGACACCAAGTGCCCACTGAATCAATGGAGACAAGCTTGCCATTTGCCGTGATGGATTGAGGGGACATCGAAGTAAGAAGAAGCTCACCCTGGATGAGTGGCTTCTTTGGATTCTCAAACGCAACCAGCGTAGAGGTGTAGCTTTCGATGGGCTTCAACACACCGTTGCCTTCGACGTAAAGCGGCTGATGGCGCCATACTCCAGTCTTTATGCTTTGCTCCAACAGCATAAGATTTCCATGCTCGTCGTTGGAAACAATCATGTTCAGTAGATCCCCCTCAGCATTAGGCCTGGAGAGAAGTGTAGCGAAGGCCGTGGACTTGCTTGCTGACAACAACGGGGCAGATCGAACTTGATCCTGTCTGTCCAAGTCGAGCGTAGTAAAGACGAGATCGCCAGCCTCGTTGATAACCCAGATAGACATAGTCCTGTTGTCGAGAGAAATCTGAAGATTGTGTGCCTTTGGTCAAGAAGTCGCTAGTAGCCACCATCTTACCGGGGCCCTGAACGCGTCCTGTAATGTTTTTGGCGTCGAGAAGATGCAAGCCCTGGGAGCAAGCAACCACGAGACTTGAGCGCTGTTCCTTGTCACGCGGATCAAGAAAGGTTTCAATGGACGTGGCGCCTGGTGGGCACTGCCGTTTGTACTCAGCCCATTTGAAGGGGTCCCAACGGCTCGTCGCCTGGACGTCCAAATTTGGCATGAATGAATCTTTGATCTTGTTAGACGTGTCCATGGAGAAATGAAAGTATATCTCACCTTTGGCCGTTGAGCTCGCTCAGAAACATAATGCTGGAAACACATGTCAGCTGGAGTAACACCTCATACGTTGGCTCACCACCTACCCATGCCCAAAGACGCCACCGTAAGCGGGGGCAATGTCGAGTATTCTTTGAACGTTTACGGGGAGCGAAACGTCTTTGTGTACGATTATGCCCGCATTCGCTGTCACTTGGAGACGTGACAGATCGCTATTGTTAGCTGTACGGCTCAGTGGCTGATGCATCAAGTATACCGGGGGAAATAATTTGCCACGGGACGGCGGGGGGCCCTAGAAAAGGATAAGCCGGCTTTAGGATGTTAAGTGGATGAGATTGAAGACTTACAACTCGGATTTGGTGTACTTGTCCAACGGCTTTGCTCTGTTGGGCTTCCCACGATATGTCGTCGTCAAACTTGACCGGCTTGACGACCCAAACAACCGAGGTTCGCTCATCAACTTGGGTTGCGAACACAAGGAAGTTCGTGGGGTCTTGGCTTTGCTGAACATCAAAAGCCTGAATGATGGCTGTACTACTGATGCCAAGCTCGGAGCCAATGTCTACCAGAACTCTGCGTCCGGACTCGTTGACCTGCGTCGCCATCAGCATGTACGAGATGAGACCAAACCTAGGACCTTGCTTACGTAGATCGCCTGAAGCTTCGGGACTTCGTGGTCGCTTAGGGCAAAGACGACGGGCTGCTGGTTGCTTCCATGGAGACACATAGACATATGCGAGGCGGCGGGTACATTGACCGCCTCGACGTAGTTGGTCATCAACTCAAAATCGTAATTGATAGACGCCATGATGACTGCTTTGACAAAGCACCGCTGAATTGTGTGGTTTGATGGCTTCTGGCTTCAAAAGCATAGGCCTCGAACTCATCTAGATGGCTTTATAGAATACAACACTTCCTAGTATTCCTGCCAGCCTACAGGCCCGGAAGCTATATTTAGTTCGTCAGTGCCTTGATGGACAGGTCCATAGCCTAGAACGGTCCACAGACAAGCAGAAAACGGTCCTAAAGCACATTTAGGAGCTTCAGCTCCGTTTATCAAGCCAATTTCAATGGCTTCATCACATGCATGATCCTACCGTGGCACCGATGGCAACACCTAATGAAGGATGCCTAAGAGGCCGACGAAGTGGCTGGCTGTCTATCTCTCACTAATTCCCAGGTTAGTCAAAGTGCAGTTGTCGAATGCCTATCTGGTCGAGACGTCCAGGACTTGGGCTTAGGCTGGGGGTGTGGCTTTTATGAGACATCCTCAGAGAAGAGCGATTCTTGATGACTCTGGAGGCAGCTTGGATGCTCTTCCACAGGTTCAATATCATCAGGCTTGACAAGGAGTAAATCATACCCAAGGTGCTTCTGTCGAAGTGCACTGATGAATGAATCTTGCCTTTTTGCTGTCTACTGCTCCGCCATCTGATGTGGTTCTACTCCAAGGGGTTCTTTACCCCAGCTTGATGTTCACGCTCCTGTCCGCCGCTCACATAGGAGACTAATGTGTATATATGTACTAGACTCATCAATCTCGACTCATATGAGGTCCTATGCCAACGACTGAGATCCTTGTTCTTTGGGAATGCAAAGCTAGAGGATCTCTCTTGCCCCCGGCGGCCCTGCCGGGCGCCCTCCTCGCCTTCGGCTCGAGCTCCTATAGCAGCTTTATCTAGTAAGCGGTGAGATGGCAAAAATATCTAATTGCCGTTGGGTATTTTAGAATTGTGGCTAGTGATTATGGTGGTGAAGTAACATTAGGCTCTTATTAGAAGAAGTAAAGCTGGAAGCTGCCGCCCACTTCGTGACCTTCATCTTCTACGCGGCTTTGCTTAATTACCATATTCTTCTAATCTTACCGTCCTTGGTTATGCGATAACATACAAAAGCGTTGATATGACCATTTTACCTCAATCGACTTGAAGACGTTGGGAGTGATCGTGAATCTGGATTATCTCTAAACTCTCGGTGATAGGGACTCAGTAATATGTGGCGTTTTTAGGCAAAGCTTGTTAGCAAGTTTTATTGTTGTTCATTATGGTTACCTTTACTATTGAGTTTGGGTATCGGGTATGATACTTTGACAGGTAAACTGTAATTGTGTATGATAGAGTGAGAGGCGCTTGAGACTGCTGGCCCCAGCTGGCTGGGAATATCAGCTACAAAAAATGAAGGTGAAAAATGATGGTCATTTTCAGCAATGGTGATCTGAGGAGTGACTACGCGGGTGAGTGAATCATTGAAGCCGTCGCGGGGGGGCCGTAGGTGCAAGCGGCCCAATAGGTGCACCTCTAGCGGCGCAAATAGGGCTTACACAATATCACCTCTAGCTCTAGCGGTATTTACAGCGACCTTCAGCAGCCTCTAGCAGGCTTCAGCAGCCTCTAGCAGGCTTCAGCAGCCTCTAGCAGGCTTCAACAGCCCTGAGCAGCAGCCTTTAACAATTTCTAATAGCAGATTTCAACAGCCAGTAATAGCAGCCTTTGTAGAGGGCTTTGGCGCTTTTATTGGATAAAATTGTAGATTATATTATGTAAGCTCTATTTGCCCGCCGTCGCAGCCTATTCCGGATCAAAGACGAGGCGCTGTGGTGGCACGCAGGTGGGTCCCTGCTGGCGCCAGCTCTCTCAGTCATACTGGCTGGGTCTGACTCAGAGTTCTTCTACTTCAACATCTTTCTTTCGCGTTATCCTCTACCGGTACCAAGTTATCTCGACCAGTTCTCCATACGCTCCTCGTGCGCTCGTCGCCATTTGCGCGTTGATTATCTCACACGTTCGCAATGGCTATCACCAGCACACGGCGAGACCCAAGTAAGTCTAGCCGCGTGGGGATCGATGTCGTCTAAGCGGACCAACCTTTCTCGGGGTTAGTTGCCGGGAATGACGACCCGGAACAGGAAAACACGCCGCCCTCGATGCCTCTCGACAGCAAGACGGTCGTCCAGTCGGGCATGCCCCCCGCCCTGGTCACCGCCAAAGTGAAAACCGAGAAAGAAGTTGAAAAGGAGCGGAAGAAAGCAGAAAAGCAGGCCAAATTCGACCAGAAGAAGGTCGCCCAGGCTCAAGCAGCCGCCACCGCCGCCAATGCGAACAAGACCAAGGAGATAAAGGAGAAAGAAAAGAAGGTCGAGGTCGAGGTCCTACCACCTTTCGTTGAAGACACCCCGGCGGGAGAGAAAAAACGCCTCAAGCCCTTCGACGACCCTTACTATTCCTCGTATCACCCTGTCGCTGTCGAGTCAGCATGGTATGCTTGGTGGGAGAAGGAGGGATTCTTCGAACCAGAATTCACAAAGGAAGGCAACGTCAAGCCCGAGGGTACCTTCGTCATCGTTGTGCCGCCTCCAAACGTCACGGGAGCCCTGCAGTAAGCCCCTTCGCGCACCCATACCTCCATGTTTTGGAGAATCACCGACGTCGCCAACAGCATGGGCCATGCCTTGGGTAATTCACTGCAAGACCTATTAATCCGCTACAACCGGCAAAGGGGAAAGACTGCGTTGTGGTTGCCCGGTTGTGACCATGCTGGTAAGATATCCTCTCTGCCACCGGCTGGCCGAACGATATGAACTAACCGCTCACAAGGCATTGCGACACAAAGCGTGGTGGAGAAGATGCTCTGGAAAAACAAGAAGTAGACCAGGCATGATCTTGGCAGGACAAAGTTCATAGAGCTCGTCCAGGATTGGAAGGAGGAGTATCACCAAAAGATTAACAATGCATTCAGACAAATGGGATGCAGTCTTGACTGGAGCCGAGAGGCCTTCACGATGGTGCGTATCCAAATACTGTGCCGTTGTTACAAGATCCGTACTAAGCCCTCGACAGGACGAGAGCTTTTCCGCAGCCGTGACAGACGTTTTCGTCAAATTCTACGAAGAGGGCATCATCTATCGAGCGAATCGTCTCGTGAATTGGGATTCCACCTTGATGACCGCTCTCAGCAATCTCGAGGTCGACAACGAGGAGTTGGCGGGACGGACACTTCTTAACGTTCCAGGCTATGAAAGGAAAGTCGAGTTTGGCGTCATCGTCCACTTCAAATATCCGATTGAGAACTCTGACGAGACCATCGAAGTTGCGACGACCCGTCCCGAGACCATGCTGGGTGACACCGGTATCGCCGTACATCCCGAAGATCCTCGGTTTGCCCATCTCGTGGGCAAGTGTGCCGTTCATCCATTCATCAAAGATCGAAGGCTTCCGATCGTCGCCGACAAATATGTAGATCGCGAGTTTGGCACCGGCGCTGTCAAGTTGACCCCAGCGCATGATCCCAATGATTTCAACCTGGGCATGTCCCACAAACTCGAGTTCGTTAACATCTTGACAGACGACGGGTTGATCAACGAGAACGGCGGCCCGTACCAGGGCCAGAAACGATTCGACGTCCGATATTCCATTCAGGAGGACTTGAAGAACCTCGGCCTTTACGTGGACAAGAAGGACAATCCCATGACTGTGCCATTGTCGGAGAGAACCAAGGATGTCATCGAGCCCATCATGAAGCCGCAGTGGTGGGTGAAAATGTCTGGACTTGCAGAGGAAGCGGTAGGCCCAAAATCTGTTGACTAATGCACCTTGTCATACTTGCTCACACTTGCCTCTCAGGTCAAAGCAGTTCGAAATGGCCAGATCAAGATTAAACCTGAGTCAGCAGAGAAGAGCTTCCTGCACTGGATGTCAAACATCAACGACTGGTGTATCTCAAGGCAGCTGTGGTGGGGACATCAGTGCCCCGTTTATCGCGTTCGCTTCGAAGGAGAGGAGGACGACCATGATCTTGACGAAAGGTGGTTCGCGGGACGGACTGAGGATGAAGGTCCGTCAATCGCATTTCCACATTTGGTATAAGCATTCAATGCTGATGAGAATACAGCTCTCGCCAAGGCCAAAAAGGCATGGCCGGACAAAAAGTTCAAACTGGTTAGTCCATAACCTTGTTCCTCTCTATGCTTGCCCAAGTCGGGGGCTGCGGGAGACTGTGTCTCCCGATGGCCTGATCTCGTGGTTCCCACTCACCACAGCCCATAGCTCGGTGGCTTACACACGTTTTAGATCCGTGACGAGGACGTCCTTGATACGTGGTTCAGCGCTGGTCTCTGGCCTTTTGCGACTCTCGGCTGGCCAAAGGACACTCCTGATCTGTCTCGGTTGTTCCCTACCAGCCTCCTAGAGACTGGGTGGGATATCATGTGAGTTAATTCCGGCATTTAACACCCCCTCGACAGCAAATTTCTGCGGAGGTCCCACCCGCCCCGTCCAGAAGGGAATTTGGTCGAGCTCGCCTGAAAAGTCTTTGCTGACCCGGAGCCCTACAGTCCCTTCTGGGTTGCGCGTATGATCTTCTTCAGCATCAAGCTTACTGTAAGTACAATGTCGACGTAAATGTTGCCGACTCGGAGCGGCCAACTTTGCGCAGCCGTCTGTGCCATACAACGAATAGTATTGACTCGATAAATAGGGCAAGGTGCCATTCTCCGAGGTATTCTGTCATTCCTTGAGTGAGTCTGCACCTATTACTCGACGCCGCTTTACGATAAGCTGACCTTGGCATAGTTCGTGACTCCGATGGCCGAAAAATGAGCAAGTCACTCGGCAACGTGATTGATCCTTTGGACGTTATTCACGGAATCGAGCTCCAGTCTCTTCATGACAAGCTATTGACGGGCAACCTTGCTCCCACCGAAGTCAAGAAGGCTACCGCGTACCAGAAAACTGCATTCCCGCAGGGCATTCCGGAATGCGGAGCAGATGCTCTTCACTTCTCTCTCATCACCTACACCACTGGGGGTGGCGACATTAATTTCGATGTCCAGGTCATCCACGGTTACAGGCGCTTTTGCAACAAGATCTGGAACGCTAGCAAGTACGTTCTCGGCAAGCTTGATAACGTCGAGGACTTTGCTCCTGCAAAGCATCGGGCTCTCACCGGACATGAGTCTCTGGCAGAGCTATGGATTTTTCAGAAGATGAACTCCGCTGTCAAGGACGTTTCTGATGCTATCGAGCAAAGAAATTTCATGAAGAGTGCCAACCTCATTTACGCCTACTGGTACTTTCAGCTGTAAGCGAACCCCAACGCAGGCCGCTCCTATGCTCGACTAACTGTTTGTCATCCAGGTGCGACATCTTCATCGAAAACTCGAAGGCTTTGATTCAGGAGGGATCTGAAGCTCAGATAAACTCTACACTCCAGACACTCTACTCCGCCCTTGAGGTCGCTCTCGTGCTTTCACACCCATTCCTCCCATTCATTTCGGAAGAACTGTGGCAGAGATTGCCCCGACGACCGGGTGACGAAACGAAGAGTATCATGGTGGCCAAGTACCCGGAATGGGACCGGCAATTCGAGAACCCCGAGGCCGAGGCTGCCTATGACATCGTTCTAGGCTGCTCCAAGGGGGTCCGATCCCTAATGGCCGGGTACGCGCCCAAGGACGAGGCGAAGATTTTCATCCAAGCCTATGACGCAGCGTCGCACAAGACAGTATCCGAGGAGAAGTCATCGATCCGTTCCCTCAGCGGCAAAGGCCCTATGAAGATCGAGGTTCTCTCAACGGACCATGCTCGTCCCGCCGGCTGCGTCGCCTTCCCAGTGTCCAGTGCCGTTTCCGTCTTCATCCACGTCAAGGACCGCGTCGACTTGGATGAGGAGATCACTAAAGCGACAAAGAAGCTGCACAAGACCCGCACTGCTGTTCAGAAGCAGCACAGACTCATCAACGACCCGGCGTACGTCGAGAAGGTACCCGTCGCCACTCAGGATGCAGACAAGAAGAAGTTGGCCGATCTGGAGAGCGAGGCGAACGGTTTTGAGACTACCATAGAACAGTTCAAGCAGCTGAAGCTTGAGTAAGAAGCGGAAGGATGTTATGGAGCGTTTGATCTTAAGCTATGTTCGTTTCTTGTCAGGTGGTTTTTTTCTCAAATAGAGGGTCGACTCCGATGTCAATTAATGGCTTGCATCACAAAGTATAAACAATAATTGTATTGCTTGTTAAGTCACTCACTGACCGGCCAAGAAAAAACACCAAGCAGTCCACAGGCTGGCTCGACGCCGATGGCAATGAGAGATACTTTCTGGCGCTATTCCAATATCGTGTATTAACCTGCCGGTCCAGTATGACCGAGATCAGATCGCGGGCGTCCGGAGGCGTAGCCTCAAGCCTTTTCAACACTATATCGAGACATTCGCTTGTTGCGGGTTCCTGACATACCTCGCGTGTCACGCGCACAACCCAGAGAAAGATGCCGCATGATCTCGAGATGATCTCTGAGGCTAACTTCTCCATCCCGATGTCGGCCATCCCATTCTTTACTCCTGCATTCAAATGTGTAAGTCGATTGTAAAGGTAAAGCAAAATTTTCCTGGATGTGATGTCTTGAAGGGCCAGTCTTGCACTGAGTCGAAAGTGGTGCTCGAGGGATGCCCATGGACAACTAGGAAGACTGAACAGTAGGGTGCGATCTCCTTCGCATTCGCCGAGCGCGTCAATAAAGAAGCAGTACCTAACCAACTTGGTTCGGCCGTTGTCGAGCACCGCTAGTAAGACATCGCAGAGCACCGTTTCTGATGAATGCATCTCAAGAATGCGATCGAAATCTAGCGGTGACGCTTGAGAACCAGCCAACAAGATCTGTACCACACTCGCCACCTCCGGGTCTTTTTCCAAGATTTGGTACACGTAAGCTCGGAGGAGGTGTAGTGAAGGCACAGTCAGCTATCTATTCTTTCACTGTGCCTATTTCAACTCGGACTCAGCCTCATGTACCTGCATGTAGAGAAGCTCTTCTGTGTGGGCCCCATAAAGTTCCTGAACTTCAGCGCACACCACCTGAGACTCGCGGAACGAGGACTGTACACATGATCCTTCTGCTGAAGGCCTCAATCTTCAATAGTCGTAGCTACTGCATACTAGTTCGTGTGCGAGACCACCATGGTGGGCGAGACGAGGCAAAAGATGACTCACGAGTATCTCGAGGTCTTGAGTACACCGGTTCTACTTCCTTCCACTAATGCTCAACAAGGAGTTGGAAAAAGTCTCTGAAGTCCTGGTGACAAGCTCGGGCTCAAGTCTCTCGTAGTGTTGTTTGTCAATCCCAGAGGATTCAGACCCGTCTCAATAGTCACATGCACGATGAAGTCTGTGATTTCTTGATTGAGACGCTAAAGCACCCCTTTCACACGCAAGGATCATGCATATTCAGGGAGGTTCCGTTTTGGGCGGACCTTCAACCGCCGGGGGCTTTAGTAGACCTCGAATTGGCAAGTTGGGGGTTGACGGGACGAGCCGGTTCTCCCGTGTTGCCCCCAGCCTGACCATTCTACAAAGAGAAAAACTCGGCAGAACACAAACTACTATACAGCCAATCACTCCAAGTGCAACAGTTCAGTTGGAGTCTCGAAGGGGGTTCTAACTAAATTCGTCAATTCAGCCCGCATGAACCCAGCCACCAGAGGCTTATTCGTCAATTTTCCTTCACACTGGGCGTTAAAGTGCATCATATAGCTCAAGAAAGATGGACATCACAACATCCGAAAAAGGTAACCATGCCGTAATGTTGGCGATCTAGTTGGCGCGTAGCATCATGGGTCAAGCAGAGAGGTCCGGGCAAACCTCTTGATCGAAAATAGCTCGTCACAATTTTCAGTCATTTGACGTCTCTGAAAGCGACACGTAGCAAGAAACGCAAGAGGAGGGGACATCACGCCATGCAGGGGGTCCTCGTTCTCGAAATAGGGATGAAGAGTGAAAGGTGGCTGGCTGGCTGGCTCGGACGAGAAGAGTGAGGCTCGACGGTGTTCTAGCCCAGTCGGTGGACAACAGTCAAAGGCGGCATGGAGATTCCAGGGATGGAAAAACAGGAGCGAAGAGGAGAGACTCCAAAGATTCGTTTGCCATTCATCCACACAGCAGAGACAAGCCCAACAAACAAAAGCCAGCCAAACAAGTATAAAGACTCCCCAGCTCTCAGGTTTCGGCGTCTTCAAAATCTCCATCTCCATCTTCATCAACCTCTTGACTCTTCATCTTCATCACTTTCTCATCTATTCATCTCTAAGATTGATCACCTAACCATCTACACCGTCTCATCATTCTTAAAAAAAACTCCGACTTCAACATGTCTGTTCCTGCAGAGACTCCTTCCTCCCCTTGGGCTGCCACCTGGACATTGGCCTTGCCTGCCTCTGGCCATGGCGCCGAGTCCGCCATTCTCCCCGACGATGGCCGTAAGCACAATACCGAGTCAGTCATCGGACGTGACTTTCGTGCTCGAGTTGACGTTAGAGATTATCAGGACGGAGGCAAGTACCGCTGTAAGTGACCTTCACTCAACAAAGCATTTAGGAGTGCTCGATTCGCTTACTGGCTCTTAGCTATTGTCAAGATTCTGAGTTGCTTCAACGATGCGAATGGCGGAGAAGTCTGGATGATGGGAACTGGGTGGTTGATCCGCCCAGACCTGTTGGTCACCGCTGGCCACGTCATCTACGACTGGGGCCACCATTTCGGGAATGCAACTCAGATCAAATGCTATATCGGGTATAATGGGCGAGACTCCGTGAAGACACCCGCGGTCCAAGCCCGCTTCGGCAAGTCAATCGTGACCACCGCTGGGTGGCTGACGTCGGCAGACAACCGTCTGCGTGACGTTGCTTTCATCCAGCTGGACCAGGCCTTCACCGGCGATCTTCGCCTATTCAAGTTTACCAACACTGTCTCTCCAGGGAATGCCTTGCTGGGTGTTGTTGGGTATCCGGGCGACAAGGTTCTCGATGACAGTTCTGGGGAATCCGAAAACGGGGCGCAGATGTGGGAACTTTTCGACCCAACCAACTTCAACCTGGATACTAGCGGGAGGCATATGATTGAGTATCAGATCTCAACTTATGCAGGTAAGTCGGCCCAACCTCTTGACCAGATAATCGCCCGCTAATACAGCGTTCAGGCCAATCTGGAGCGCCAGTACTTCTCCGCCGAAGCGACAATCAGTTCATCGCAATTGGCGTTCACGCCTACGGTGGTGGAGGCCAGGACAAGAACTCGGGTAACCCTATTGGTGGCAAGTACGGCAACAACTTCGATGCTTTCATCGGCTTGTTCTCGAACCCAGCAAGCTTCGGAACTCCTAAACAGCCCAAGTACATTGGCGGGACCAACGAGTCACAGACGACAACCGTTCCAGCCATTACCACCACCCAGACCCCTCTCAACGCCGAGTTTGACTTCTTCAAAGTCTTCCAGACCGTTGCCAAGGTTGGTAGCAATATTCTGCCCGTCGTGTCTCCTCTCCTCGGTCCTGTTGGCGGTGTCGTGGGCACCACGGCCGCAACTCTGCTCCAATCCATTGCTGGATCCGAGAGCATCATCCAAGGAGGTCCCCCGGTGGTGGCCGGAGCTGCAGAGAGGGCTCTCCTGGCTGAGTGTGCTCTTCAGGCTGTTTTGAGACTTCCCGAGTCAAAGGAGTCAGAACAGGTTGTCGGCCAAATGGCGGAGGGCTGGACAGACCTCATCAAATGTATCAACCCAGTGGCCACCTTTGTGACCGGCTTGCTCACAGAGTCCGCCCTGGAAATCTCGACGAACAAATGGGCCAAGGCTGCCGACCCCAACCGCCAAAATGCTGAGGGGGCTCTGGCGCCGTCTCGTCAAAACCTATCCATTAAAGGCTCTTCAATCGGTATTCCGGTCGAGTCAAAGGCATTCATGGAGGCTTTGATGACGCCTACACTGCCCCTGGCCGAGGAAGAAGGAATGATTGACTGGTTGGGTCCGGTCATTCAGAGCGGGCTTTCTTTCGCTAAGCCCATTGCCTCTCAAGTCGCCAAAGAGGCGATTGGAAGTTTGGTTCCGGTACTTACGAAGAAGATGACTGGCCTTCTCGGTGGGACAGAGTCGATGTCCGCCCCGGACCCTAATAGTATGGAGGAAGCCTCACGCATTCTCCTCCAGCGCGCGGTCATGGCAGACACCGCACTTCAGGCTCTGATGACTCTCCCCAAGGAGAAGCTGGACAAGTTGAAGGTGTACCAAGACGACCATACCGAAGGCAGTATTATCGACTTCATCAAGACGACTGCTCAGCAGTATGGACCCGTCGCCATCAAGGCGGCTACCACAGCAGCCAAGAAGTTTGCACCAGTTCTCATCGACGCCGCCGCCAACAAGCTCTCGAATGGTCTTGGACTCCCCCCTACTGAGACTGGACCGTCCTTCAAGGGTGGTGACGTGGGACCCTTCGTCAAGAAGAAGCCCTCTATCTTTGATCGACTGAATGAAAACTCCATCAAGGTGAGCTACGCTCAAGCTGAGGATGACCGCCTAGTCTCCGTCGATGTTGGTTCCTTGCTTGAAGCTCGTGAGAGGGACTGGATACCTTCGAACGAGCGGAACAAGGCATGGGATGACAATGACGACGGACTGTTTCCCGTGCATGGTCCACCTCCAAGTCTTTGAGAAATAATGCTGATCAGGTGTGTAGGCCTTCTAACTGCGACGCCGCATAAGACTCTGACGCTCGGCTAAGGGATATGGAAGACCGTCGATATGGAAGACTGTCGACATGAAAGACCGCGGTGGATCTACAGTGGTGCTGCACGATGTTCATGATGTCAAAGAGTTTCTACCTTTTCAACAAAGGCGAAATCATCCTTGGCTTTAGCAATGTGTTTCGCGATACTTTTCTTAATAACACTCGTTTCTTGTCTCTACTTTGTTGTGCCGAAGAAAGGCCCTTGAACTAAAACTTGTCACCTAAGAGTTGAATCCTATAGTCCAATAGCTTCTCCAACGTAACCCTACAAATTCAGATCTTGAGAGATGTCTTGAGAGGTAGCATAGCGCTGCTGCTGCCAACAGATATCTCATACTGGCCCCGCTGTAACTGCCACTTCTGTGCCTGTGTATTCCAAACACTGAGATCCCTTCGCGTCAAACCAAAAGACACTTCACTGGTCTGACCGGCTTTGACAGATGGCTTGGAGAATCCGCGAAGCTGCTTTGCATCGGTCCCAGGAATCCGGACGTATAGCTGCGGTACTTCTGCACCGTCAACCGCTCCTCCGTTCTTGAGGGTAAAGGTGACTGTGGCTATGGTTTCCCACAAGTCCTCCTGGCCGCCGGTAACAATCTTGCCTTGGGGCCACTGACTCTGAAAATTGCCACTCGGTCCCTGCAGCTTGATGTTGGAGTAGTTGTAGTGAGTGTAGCTCAGTCCGAAGCCGAATTCAAAGCGTGGTGCAATGTTGTTCTTCTCAAAGTACTTGTAGTCTGTGTAGATGCCTGCGTTGTAGTTTGCCTGCGGAGACTTGCTACCGCTTTGCACGGCAGGACTGAGCAGATCGCCGTAATCAGACTCTTTTTGGGCAACCGTGTAGGGAAGCTTGCCGGATGGGTTTGACTCTCCCCATAACAGAGACACCAAGGCGTCTCCGCTCGCTTGACCGGGGAGATGGGCGAAGAGAAGGGCGGTCACGTTGGCATGATTGACAAAGCCGTCAACAGTCCTGACTCCCGCATTGTGAAGAACAACGATCGTTTTGGCGCACTGATCAGCCACTGTATTGACCAAGGTGTCGGTATAATCGTCCTGCAGGGCTACGCGATCTTCTCCTTCGCTGGCCCAGGCGTTACCGAAGACTATGCAAGCGTCCGAGCCAGGTGGAACGGTAGGCTTGCCGGACGTGAGGTCTTGGTAAAGCTTGAATTTGTCCTTGGCCGCTTTGGCCGCCATCGCATCCTGCGGAGACGTGACGGAAGCTGGTGTAATTGCACCTGAGCCCCCGGCACCGTACATGGTGCCCGCATGGATGATCCATTGACCATGCGGCCCCACGACGGCAGGCTTATCACCGGACTTGGCCGTGGCAGCCGAGTAGCCGAATATGGAGACCGTCTTGGGGTTTCGCAGGGGCAGCGTATCCTTGACGTTCTTGACAAGCACGTGGCCTTCGACAGCTCCTTGCAGTATGGTGGGAAGCTCGCCAGGCTCTGCTCCCTGAACAACAGTGTGTTGGTCGTTGACTGAGTGAGGCATACCAGATCCAGGTTTCGGAAATCCTTGGTCCTGCCCGAGTTGATACCACGACGCAATGATTCTAGATACCGTTAGACCGGGTGGTTTCGGAGAAAGGAAAAGGCAGAGAAGGGATTTTGGTCGGATTTTCTTACCTCGTAGCCATATCTGTGAGCCTTGATTCAGGGAACGAACCCTTTTTTACGGCTTGGATAAGAGTTTGATTCCAGTGGTCACCTCGAGGCATGGCCATGTCTAGCCCGGCTGTGGCGTATTCGAGGCCGCCGTACAATGCGCCCCAGTCCGAGACAATGAACCCCTTGACAGTATTAGCATATAAAAGATACACTTAAGGCACGTAGAATTTGCAAGCTCATACATTGAAACCAAGTTCTCCCTTGAGAAGACCATTTTGGGCCAAGCTGCTGCCACAGCTATACGTCTGGTTGATGCGCTGGTAGGCACACATCACGTTGGCAGACCCTGCCTTGACAGCATCTTGGAAGGGCCTGATACAGTATCTGTTAATTCGGCTCAAGCAGGAATCGGGGATGGAGGGTTAGACCATCAGCGTACCAGAGGAAGAGTTCGTGCATGGCTTTATCGTCAATGTTGATGGACACAGCTGCTGTGTTTCCGTTGGGTGTTCTGGTAGTCTCCTGTTCATTTCCGATGAAGTGCTAATGATAATTCAGTCCCATCCATTGGTAGTTACTGGGCCTCGTCAATCACAAACCTTGGTGCTGGTAATGACATTGGCAGACTGGACTCCCTTGACACTCTCCGCCGCCAGCGCACCAGACAAATAAGGGTCTGCAGAAGCTCCCTCCCAGTTTCGGCCCCCTCGAACAACTGTCCATGCGGGACTGACCACAGGGCCAAGGAGAACGTTGACGCCCTTGCGCTTGAACTCTCCGCCCATGGCAGCGCCGCGTTGTTGCGCCAAGTCCTTGTTCCAGCTGTGACCAGTCAGTACACGGATATACCATCTGCATCGTTCCTCGGGTGTAAATTCTTACCTGGCCCCAACGTGTATGCCACTCGGAAAACCGCTGACAGCGTCCGTCCCCCGCAAGCCATTGCCGGAATCACTTAGACACATGCCAGGGAAGTTGAGCCTAGGGATGGCTGGGATGTTGCCAGAGCAGCCGTTCGGGGCGGAAACGCCACCAGTCAAGCTCACCTAGTGCGTGCATCAGTTTCAGCGGTACATTCTTGCACGGGTTTGGAATGAGAGCCTACCTTCTCTTCCACCGTCATCTTGTCAACCATGGCTTTTGCCTTTTGGTATGCCACTGCCCAGTCACTGGTAACTTCCGCATCTCCTGTAATCATACATCAGCTTAGTGTCGCTGTCTAACAGAACAGTCCTTCATGAGCCCTCTTTCAGTACAGCCACCAATATTTACTTACGAGGAGAGATGGCAGGTTTGCCCGCCGCCTGACATGTCAACAGCGACAAGACGGTAACAAGGACTGAGATGTGCATGACTTCAGTCAAGATAATCCGATATCAATTCTGATGTCAAATTGAACCGTAAACCCATCGGTGTGCTCCGTAACCTCTGGTGGAAGCCATCTCCGTCTTTTATACATCATCTGATCACGCTCGACAGCTCGCAGTTCGCCCTTCTCGACCGCATGTGAGGTTGCTTGTGAATCACCATCATCTCGGTTTGCCCTAACTCGAACGGGAAGGCCGAAAAGGGACCAGCGAGGAATCTCCAAAAGCAACCATGCCAGCATACACACTTTTGACTCCCCCTAGTTCCCTTCAGACCCTACCCCAATGCTGATTGGAGCGGCACGCTTCGCTCAAGGAATTAATACCGACTATTTGGCCGCGACGTTCTCAGGGTAGTATGGGGAAAGTAATACCGATGATTTGGCCGTGACTCTCTTACATAGGGTAATCTGGGGGAACTATCATCGACGATTTCCTAGCGAACATGTCGGTAGTTGTCAAAGGCTAGGAAAGCATTCTGTGTATGAGGTTTTCATTCGTTCCCCAGGTTTCACCGCAGTCAGTTCCGCCGGATGCGCAAATCTAGAGGTTTGGATCTGCGGAAAATGATGCTAAATCAACCATAGTTTAAGTCATGGGTTCAAGTTGTACTAATGCATCCTTGTAAGCTTTCATAACGACACCGATCGCGTGCACAATCCTGGCATGTCTAGCAGCAGCGTTTGACGCTAGTCGCCCTTTTCATTTCGCCAAGTCCATCCTATTTCCCCCAATCTTCAACCGAGGCTTCTCGAATTGGCCTAGAGGTCGGTTGGATTAACTACTATTTTACCCTATAGCTGGCAAGATGCGTGCTTTGCCTACAGTTTGGCGGTCAAGCATGATGCTTCTATTGTTATTTGTGACACGAATATTGATCCTAGTCTTGCCCTAGACAGTTGCGAGCAGAGCAAGTCGAAGGCGCCCCAAGTCTTAGCCGCATGACGACGGCTAAACGAAAGCGCCCGACTTTATTTGACTCCTACTTCAAGTGTAAGACTGCATCTTCTCATAGGATAACAGCGGCGGCTTTAGCTATTGGATAAGCAGGAAGTCACCCCGACCAGGGCATCTGCCTCACACGTCATCTATTTAAATCCTGTTAAGCTGCTCCGTAAATTCGATCAATTCTCTTTGGGGTTACAGTGACGCTAACATGCTTGAAGTGTGCAATGAAACCTAAAAGTTGCACAGCAGTGACGCCTTGCTCGCGGGTGGCCATTCAGCTCCGGGTGGCCGCGGGTACCAATTTCATGAACTTCAGGGAAGAGAAGACGACTACACTTTCACAAGAACAGTTTTTGCTCTCGCTTGATTACCACACCATTGAAAAATAGCCAGTGCTGCCATACAAGAATGGTGTTAATCTCGGCGAGACATACGACGACGTCGACTCTGCAGGATTTTAGTCACACCCTTCCAGGATTTATATCCCAGTATCGACACTTGAAACTCCAGACAAGTCATGGGACCAGAAAAGGACATGGGTTAAGTTTACCCGAGTTTCTAGTGGATTGTATCGCTACCGATCCTTGGACTCGAAAGGAGTTGGATTGTGCAGGAATATGTAGCTGAGGCCAGGGTACAAGATTTAGCTGTCAGTCTAGTTGGCCCCAACGGTAAGGTCAACTGATCTCCAAGCACTTACCTGTTAGCTCGTATCTTGGTTCATCCTCTTGACCAAAGGACTACAACGCTCTTGACATGATGCATAGATTTCCCCTCAGGCAATGACTAAGGATACAGCAGTTACCTGTGTCTTTAGTTGCCGTACTGGTTATGTGTAGAATGGACGATTGTGTCGACGCAAAGCGAGGACGGTGAATTTGTCATATCACATGCTTGTTATTGGACCTACTTTTTCGACCTTACTAATTACGATGTTGGCGCGGCACAGCATCTGACCCTCGGGTAGCGGGTGTAATTTTCAGCCTCAATATCAGTTCCAAGTAGTACCGATTGCTGACTCCCGATACGCGTCAGCTACCTCTAATTCAAGACACGTTCAGATACATAAAATATGGACTGGGCTTTTGCAGAGATTCTATCACAGTATTCTTCACATGCGGCCAGACAGGACTCTCTAATGACATATCCAGAACTCATGCATGTCGAAGTATTGGCATCGCCCATTCCACCCAAACACGTTCACGACGATCCCCACTTGTTGCCGAGGGCATGCTACTCTCCTCTTGTGATGGGGAGTGTGTTGGTAATCAACTTAGATTACAAATCATTGTTGTCTTACTTCAAACCTCACAATAAGCATTTAAGACTGACCAACTCTCGACCTTTGCCATGACCAAACTTGTTCGTATGTTCGTCTTAGAACCATACAAATAGTAAAACTTATCGAACATGTCATCCGCTACCTCTCCAACATATCTTTTAACCGCCGCATCTGGCACCATTGGCAAACGCCTCGTCCCTCTCCTTCTGGCACAATGTCCGAAGCCTACCCTCGTTCTACCCACGGGCAATCCCGACCGTCTCAGGGCGCAACTCAATGAACAAGCACAAGATCCTCAGGTTCACGTCATCCAGGGTGACATCAAAGACCCCGTCTTCGTAGAAACCATCCTCAAACGCCACAGCGTTACGGCCGCATTCGTCTGCCTCACTGGCCCAGACGAGCTGATGGTTACGCTCAACCTTTTCGACGTGTTGAGGCGCTCCCAGACCGTCAAGCATCTCGTATATCTATCTGCATGTACGGATTTGGACCTCGACGCGCTTCGAAACGGTGCATTGCAAAACAACGCGGCGGGGCATGTCCTGGTCAAGCCAATCGTCGAAGCAAAGCTGCGTTACGGCCTATTGCCACGAGGATCGCCCGGTGGATTTAGTTGGACAATCATCGGCCCTACCTTGTTCTTCACCAACGACTTGCGCAGCAAGCAGAGCCTCATTGAAAAGAGCTTTTTCGACGAGCCTCTTGGAAACAAAGGCGTCAGCAGGGTTGATCCTAACGATATTGCCCTAGCTGTAGCGAATGCGCTGCAAGATGATGGCAAAATATGGGCGGGCAAGAAGGTCATGATTGGGAGCCTGGAGACGTATACGAATAGTGCCGTGGGCAGGTTGTGGTCAGAGGCGCTCGGAACTTCAGTCTCGGCTGCGCTCAGTGACGAGGACGGACTGGCGGCCTTTGAGCAGCATTTCAAGAGCATTTCGAACCCCGTGTGGGCAAGGGATATGAGGCTGATGTATGAACTGTTCGAGGCCCATGGCTTTGGGATGACCGAGGCCGAGCATCGGGATCAGGTGGCATTGCTCGGCAAAGCACCCGCGAGCTATGAACAGTTTGTCAAAGATACTGCAGAGGAGTGGAAGGCTACTCTCGCTTCGAAGCAAAGCGTCTAGTAGGGCGTCTTTGAAGACATGATACGCTGCTTTGATGAAGAAAGGTACAACACTAAGCATCAGACACTATGAATACATGTCAACCCAGGCTCTCATGAATTTGCAATCCTCTCAGCGTCCGCCCTGGCTTCTCTCACAATCGTATCTGCTTCCTCCTGGCTGAATGAGTCGGTGTATTTCACCCAAGGGCCATGTGCCAGTCCTGTGCCCGCCCCAAGCAACATCCCCAAGCCAGCGGTCGGAATCGCAACTACCCCTGTGAGAATGGATCCGACGGTTATCCCGATCCCGCTTGCGATCCCTACTCCTATGCCAGTCCCGAGCGCGCCCCCTTGCAGCCAGCCAGCTTGTAGGCGTTCGGCTGTCTTCATGAGTTTGGCCGCCTTCTTGTCGGTTTCACGAGCTTTGAACCGCAGGTTCTCGGCAGCCTCGGGGTCCTTTTCTTCCAGCTTGTCCGCCTGCTGATGAAGATCTATTGACTTCTCTTGCAGCTCTTCGGCTTCGCTCAGGCATTTTTGAATCTCTTGTTCGAGTTTTTCCTTGGCTGAAACCCTGCCTTGGCCATCCTGGCCCTTTTTGTCGCTGTTTTCGGACATGGTCGTACGCGTCTGCCCTCGAGCTTTCAGGTACTTGGAAGTTGATGTGGTGGAAATGTTACTCACAAACGGGTTGCCGTCTTCAAAGCGAACCTCAAACTGGATTAGCAAAAGATGACAACGTTGGCTTGCTGATCGTGGTTCTTCTCGGTTGGGTGGCGTGTCGTCTCACTAAATATGTGGCCAATGACGTAGCATCACACGTGGACAAATCAAGATATTACGCTGTGCTAACGGCAAGGCTTAGATAATGACTACCTACTGAATGAGTACTTGATCAAAGTCTTTCATCGTCGGAGTTTGCTTATTTTTCTTTTCTGCCTTCGTACGAAAGGTTACTCTGCAGGTCTTCTGCGATTGAAATACAGAATCAACAGCAAGTGCAGAGACTATGAGTGGCAATATTCCAAAACAGCCACCAACCGGATAATCAGCAAGCCTTGACCAAGTTAATGTGGGCTTTTAACAACGTGCTGCTTTCTTAATTGAAACGTTACATACATGGTTCTGTCGAGGGTGACCCAGCACGCGGTCAAATCTTACGGATGATCTTGAAGAGCGCTGATGATCCCCTGTCCTAGATTTTAGGGGTTCCAAAAGAACAAAACAGTCTGCAAAATCAAGGCCTTCTCTATCCGGTCCTTCCGTCTATCCTTCTGGCTGCTATCAAGGATATGGTACCGAGGCTAAGGATGTCCCCTCAGGATACCTCCGAGACGTTCCTCGAAACTTCGTTGATGCATTGTGGCAACTATCACGCTGCGGACCTTTTCCTCCACCACATTCAGGATTATCCATTCTCTGATAATCCGAGCTTCCTATTGAATAATAAACGAGCCATCGAGCACAGGCGAGCTGTGGGCTATGTGATGTCATTGGTGGCAAAGTGTCGCCCCCTCTCTGTTGCATCCGGGGTTTTTTTTT